>JADRCH010006757.1:140892-157597 GCA_019843965.1 Rhynchomys soricoides
GAGAGAGAGAGAGAGAGAGAGAGAGAGAGAGAGAGAATTGTCAGAGGACAACAAAGGACTTGGGGAAGTCAGATCTGCCCTTCCACTACATGGAACCTGAGGATTAAACTCAGTTCATTGGGCTCAGTGGCAAATGCCTTTACCTGCTGAGCCATCTCTCTAGCACCTCCTTATTGCTCTTAAATTAGGAGGCAGGTGATGGTCTCTGCAAACAGTTGGTCTAGGTCCGCCTGTGATTGATCTTTGTACTTTGCTCCACCCTGGGAGTCAGTACCACAGTTATTCAAAGGAGCAGCTTGTGCCAGAGCTCACACACCGTTCTTCTTAACAACTGGCATCACGTATCTTCATTGTTAATACCACAAGATCTCTACCTAACCAAGTGTGAAAGAGAGAATCCTTATGGTGTCTCCTGATTGTTGTCAGATACTGTTTTATTTAACAGCAACCCATTTCCATGAATGATTTAATACAAGGAGACATTTAAAATATGCATGTGTTTAGAAATCCAATTATTCAGATGAAAAACTCTAACTTATCATGACTTCATTTTCTCCTTGACTACGTGCTTTGCATTTGTGGGTCCCCAAAGGCAATTTTTGTATCAGACATGGAGAGAATGCTTTTCTTAAAAATTCACATTTGTTAAAAATGTCATTCTGAGGAAATGTGGGTAATTAGTTTAAGCCCCGGTAAAAGATTTAACCAAGTCTTGACATCAAATTTGGCTTACATTTATTTTAAAGACATGGTTAACTTCTGTTTAGAACACATCAACATTTTACTGAAAATATGCTTTATGACAGGCAGTGTAGGACATGACAGTGTAAGCCTAGGTGAGAACCCAGCTTTCATTCAGTTTCTGCCCCAGTGGAAAGTACAGCCAGAGAGCAGACAAGTCATCAAGGAGAGCAGGTTCCTCTAGGGTAGACTTCACCAGAAATTTCTGGCAAGGCTGAAACATAAGATGAGACATGATAGCATCAAGTGGTTGGAGCAGAGGGAACAGAAGGGTCTTCAGGCACATCAGGAGATGCAACTGATGTGGTGAGTGCCACAACCAAATACCTCTAACTGCCCCAGCAAACAGCCCCCTTGCAGCCTTGCAATCCTGACCTTGAAGATTTCCCCTGTATAATGTCCTTCCCACCAGTAGAATGTCCAAGGATAATTCCCATCCTCTTGTCCCTTGGACCACAGTTGATGTCTTGGCATACTACACTGCTCGATGAGGCAGTGACTTGACCTCTGCACAGTTAAAGCTGGCCAGCATAATAAATAATTGATAGATCCATTGAGAGGTAGACTTGAAACATGTGCAGGTCTAAGCAACCAGACCACCAAGGCCAGCAGAGTAATGATCCACAGGAGATAAGAAGGCAGTTTCATTTCAACAGGTCTCAGTAGCTGGTGCTGGAGATTCTGACCTCCAGTAGTTTATTTTAGGCACATTTAAGCACAATACAATTTTGGGGAAAAAAATCCCTGGTGATAATAAACTCAGTCCCATGCATACAACAAAGCTTAAGACATGATGACATCAGACTCTTTGTAAAGTATAAGTGTCATCTTCCATAAATGTAAGTTCCATAGATTAACTGATAAAACTAGATTAACTGTTAAAATGGGCTCAAGATAAACAAGCTCATAATAATGTTATGGGGAAAGATAGCGCTATAGATTGAATAAGACAAACAAGCTCAAGATAAAAGTCTGGGGAAGGATCTAGTGTCACCTAGACACAGATCTAACACATAGGTCACCAGGTTATTAAGCACACCCATTCTGAGCCTTCTGTCCCTTGAAGAGACAACCCTGTGTGCTTAACATTCCTGGTTTTCTGTGAACATGAAGACCACTCCTACAGCAATGTATGTGTATGCATATGTTTATCTATATGTATATATGTATTTATACATGTGTATATACATATGAATATATGTCTGTCTATATATGTGTGTATTGTGTAGGCATATATGTATTATGTATATGTGTATACATATATGCATACATTTATACCCATAAACATACATATACACATACACATACACACACACACACACACACACACACACACATGCACAAACACACGCCCATATATGCTTATGGGGACAGATGATGGAAAAATTCGAAGCAACCATTCAAGACAGAATTTCTTCCTCCTCAGTGAACTCTAAGCTTGCTTTTCTGAATCTCACTTCTGAAGATCATCCATGATCCCATTTTCTTTCCTCAGGTTCTGAGTCTAGCATGATGATGATCCTTGGCTTGACTTATGAGGCAGAGAACAGCAGCATCCCCAGTACATATACCTCGTATGGCTCTCCCAGCTGAACATGTCATGTGAGGAAGTCCTTGGCAATGAAGTTGGCATGTTAACGTGGTATTTCTGAGTCTGTCTTCACTCTTCTGTCTTACATAACTTAAACTAAAAAATTAAAAAAAAAAAAAAGACAGCAAAGGCATGAGCAAGATCAGCTTAGCTACCAGCTCCCCCCTACTCTTGTGACAGTGAATTCAGATCCTTGTGCTTGTGCATATGGCAAGTACTATACCAATTGACCTGTCTTCCTGGATATCTAGAACTCTTTGAGTATAAGTCTATTACCATTTATTGCCATAAAGATGCCACTATGGATACAGGTGGAGATGCCCATCATATAGACAAGCAGACATATGCAAATATATGGTCCCAGCGACAGGATCTCACTACTCCTACAACCTCTCATCCCATGTAGAAGCCTCACACCCACTAACCTTCAGAAAATGCTCTTTAAATTCAAAGTAGGACAGAGAGCTGTGTATGTATTCATGGGTATGAACTTGCCTCAAGGAAGAGAAAATGCCCATGTTCTTCCTTCCTGCCCTGTGGCCTCCTGACCCTATAGATTTATTTGTGGTTGATGAATATTTAGGAAAACTGCCACTTGAATTAATATATAAATGTTCCAAGCTAAATCAATTGAGTGCAAAAAAAAGAAGACTCATCTCCCTTCCAAAAGGGATTAAATGAGGGGCAGATGTTGTCTTTGCTCAGGGTGCAGAAAATAATTCACAATACAGTTGAGGGGATACAACTTGACAGGGTTTTAAAACCATCAGCCTCTGAAGATGCATATCCTGATTTCCTACCCGAAATCATGAGACAGCAAGACTAGGATGGATTTTGTTATCTATTCAAAAGCCAAAGGGCCACAAAATGTGGCACAGGGAACCACTGTGAAACCCGGGGAACATGGAAAGCTTTGTCCCTTGGCTCTCAGTGCCTCACTCTGCAGGAGGGGCTGCAGTCTCAGCAGGCTAACCCACTGTAAGTGACTTCTGAAAGAGGCCTGCTTTTAGTGATGTGGATGGGAAATGTCCACATTACAGTATACAGAGGAGACAACCTCTCAGAACAAGAGGTTTACCCCTGGTAGCATGAAATCTATCTATAAAACTGAGTGAGTCATACAGGCTGGGAACTAGCCTGGTTGGAAACATTTTTTGTTTTGCACAGGGACCTGAATTTGGTCTCTAGAAGCCACATAAAGAAAGCAAAACACCGTGGCACATTCTTGTGATCCCAGCTTTAACAGTCAGTGGCAGGGGGACAGTTGGGAGCTCACTGGCCAAGCCAACCTAACCTACTCCCTCGGTCAGTTCCAGGCTAGTAAGAAACCCTAATCAAAGGGCAAAGTGGACAGCATCTGAGGAATGACATGAGAGTTTGACCTCTGACCTCCACATGCAGAAAGGGATATGTGGACACACACACAAAAACAAAAAACATCATTGTAAAATTAATTGGATCAAAATGATTAACAGGCTGGAGAGATGGCCCAGTGGTTAAAAACACTGGCTGTTCTTACAGGTGACCTCTGTTTAATTCTCAGTACCTAAATGGTGGCTCATAACCCTCTGTAAAACCAGGTCCAGGGGATCTGACACCGTTTTACAATTTCTAGAGGCATCCCCCTGTATGTTTGTCTTCATACAGTCACACAAATTAAAAATAACTTTATAGAAGATGCTTAGTCCTTAATTATACTAACATGCAAGTCTCACCACTGCTCCTGGACAAGGGACCCACACTTCAGACAGCTGTTGATAGCAACTGAGGTTGACCTGTAAGCCCAGAATTTCAAAAGAATTGAACAATTGAGTATTTTAGTCCAAATATTTATGAGCAGTATATAGTCATATGCATCAACTCCCTTTGAGTTGGAGCAAAAAGAGAACTTGCAAATTTTATTGCCAAGGAATGAAGAGAGTCTCAGCTTCTCAGCATCCCACTATCTCTTTCCTTAAACTTCCCCTACCCTTACCCAAATGCCTACCCCTTCCCCTATTCCTATCTTTATGAACTTCTGTACTTTACAGTAGAAAGAAAGAAGCACAGAGCAGGAGATCATGCATAGAGCAGTTCCCAGTCTATCCCCACCCACCCCGATTCACCAAACAGCTGATTACTGGCACATGTGCACACTCTTGGAAAAGTTTCAGTGGGTAAATTGGCAAAGTAGCCAACCATCCTCAGTACTGAGGGCAGGGACCCAGTGCAATGTTCATTGACTCTACATGTGTTTTGGAAATGTCTGGCTCCCTATTAAAAACAGATCCATGTCTTTTAAACTATTTAAGTAGAACATGTGCCACAGACAGGGATGGTAATTTTGCAGCTGTTTTGTGACCCACAGACCCAAAAGCTATCTGTAGAGGCCTTGGCAGTTTGCAAATGTTGCTGACATCAGCAGAGACAAGAGCACACACAGCAGATTTCCCAGAATGCATTTCTCCATGGGCCGCAAGACAGCACACATTAAACATGCCTGCTCTAATTATCACCTCCTAATGATGTGTTTAGTGTCTTCCTGCCGAGTAGACACAAGATCTATTCCCAAAGATGAGTTAGTCTTTATGATGGGAGAAAAGAGTATTTCTTTTTATGTGAAGTGGAAGCAGGCTTTATTAAGACAGGTTACAGAAAAGTGAGGTATTAGGAAAAACTGGGAAACTTCTAAAAGTGGGAGAGGGTTCCGGGTGAGAAGAGTACCCATAGGAGGACTTTTGACAGGATCTCACCAGGTTGCTGAGATTGCCTGATGCTTTCCAGTCTGGAGTTTGTCACTGTGACAAAACAGCCCAACCAAAATCAATGTGAGAAGGAAAGGGTTAATTTCAGCTTACCACTCACAGTCCCTATTGAAGGAAGTTAGGGCAGCTTCTAGAGGCAGGAGCTGAAGAAAAGGCCATGAAGGAATGCTGCTTACTTGCTTGCTCATTATGGCTTGCTCAGTGTGCTTTTTCTAATAGAATCTAGGACCAGGGATGGCACCACCCACAGTAGGCAGGTCTATAGCACATCAAACACACGTCAAGAAAATGCCTTACAGATTTGTCCACAGGCTAATCTGTTAGAGATTATTTTTCCATTGAGATTCCATTTCCCTGATGACCATGGTTTATATGTCAAATTGACAAACAAAAACTAGCAAGTGTGTCTAGGCTGCCCTTGAACTTGAGTTCGTGCTGTGATTAAAACTATGCACTAGTGCTGTGCTGGATTGAAGGAGGCTTATTCCTCCATTTTAATCACTGTATCTAAACATAGAATAGATGATGTTGTACTGGCTGGTTTTGTGTCAACTTGACACAAGCTGGAGTTATCACAGAGAAAGGAGTTTCAGTTGAGAAAATGCCTCCGTGAGATCCAGTGGTAAGGCATTTTCTCAATTAGTGATCAAGGGGGGAGGGCCCCTTGTGGCTGGTACCATTTGTTGGCTGGTAGACTTGGGCTCTATAAGAAAGCCAGCTGAACAAACCAGAGGAAGCAAGCCAGTAAGCAGCATTCCTCCATGGCCTCTGCATCAGCTCCTGCTCCTTGACCTGCTTGAGTTCCAGTCCTGACTTCCTTTTGTGATGAACAGCAGCATGGACGTGTAAGCTGAATAAACCCTTTCCTCCCCAACTTGCTTCTTGGTCATGATGTTTGTGCAGAAATAGAAATCCAGACTTAGACAGTTGGCTTCACAACTTTCATGTTTTCCCTCTCTGTAGGGTAGATGACAGGGCTGGACTGATGCTGGTTAGTGACTGTATAGCTACTTTCTGCTATGCATCAGGAGCATGTGAAGCATGATAGCTCCAAGATCCTTTACATATGCCTACCCAGTTCATGTTAAAGTAAAACATTTTTTTAAATTGAAAGACTTTGATTTTTTAAAACATAAACAGAACTTGTGTCACTCAGGATAACTACAGGAAACAGTCTGTTCAAAGGGGTGAATGCAGAAATGTTAATGGCAAAGTGATAGATAACAGTGTTGCCAGGGTAATAGGAATCAGGAGGAAGGCTGAGGTAAGGATTGGGGCAGATATCTCAGTCAGTAAAGTGCCTGCTATGAGGGCATGATCAAACTGAGTCCAGTCCTCAGAATTCATGTGAAAAAGCCAAGCATAGTGAGTGTGCTTATAATCCCAGCCCCGGGAGCCAGAACAAGAGAAACTCTGAGGCTTTCTAGCAGGTCAGCCTAGCCTACTCAATGAGGCTCTGACCATTGAGAGACACTGCCTCAAAAAAATAAAAATAAAAAGGTGGAAGTCCTGAGAATAACATGTGAGATTTCCCTGTGGTCTACACACACACACACACACACACACACACACACACACACACACACTCCTCTACTCATCCCACACATGTTTGTGTGTGCACACATGCTTACATGTATACACAAAGAAAAGGCTATGAAGTGCCAAGGTACAGCAAGAACTGGAAGCCCTTACTTTATCTTGTCCTGGAGGGGAATGGGAAATGGAATTCTTCTAGAAACTGGAGAGATTGAATAAAATTGCTATCTTGTACTAAACCAGCTATTCTTAACCTATGGGTCATGACCCTTTTGGGGATCAAAGGACCCTTTTCCAGGAGTCTCCAAGACCATTGGAGAACACAGATATTTACTTTACGATTCATAACAGTAGCAAAATACCCCCCATAGAGGCAGGGGGAGGTAACAAGGAAGTTCCAAAGGGGAGATCTGGAAAGGGGGAAACATTTGAAATGTAAATAAAGTATCAAAAAATAAAATAAAATGAAGTAGCGACAGCAATAAAGTTATGGTTGGCATCACCCCATCATGAGGAACTGTATTAAAGGATTGCAGCATTAGGAAGGTTAAGAAGCCCTGCTCTCGAGAAACATGGACAGTGACGTCAGGGTACACCATGGGGAGAGAAGCAGGAGACTAGAAACCTACACCTCCCTGTAGTCCCACTCTCAGATCCCCTGAGAGGTAGCCTGTGTCCTACACATGGTGAACAAGATGGTTCTAGCTGAATACATTTGTCTCACAGGCACAGGACCAGATGTTGGATGTGTCTACAAGGGCCATCAGAAACACATCCATCAAAGACTCCTACTCCAACAAATGTGCTTTAGAATGCACTGCTTTCCTAAGACAAACTGCATTCCCTCCTTTTTATTTAATGCCTAGAGAATCTTCTCAGGTCTTCCCAGGCCATAAACAGAAGACAACGGAAATGGAGACAAGTGGGATGAGCTAAATTGGCATGTTGGAGTTCATATGAAACATAGCATGAGCTCAGAGACTTGGAAATTTGGGGGTCTTAATCCACAGACAGATTAGCACAAAGAATACTGTTGGACCTAGGGTTTCTGTGACTTTAGTAATCCACAAGCAGAATTATGCTTTTCCTGTGTGGATCATTTTAAAGCAGATGGTCCCTTACCAAACAGGATCATGGATTTAGAGAGTATTGGTGAGTGACAAAGTCACACAAGGCTTCATTGCTCAGAGTAAATTACCATAAGACAGTGTGAAGAGAATCCTTGTTTGGTCCAATCTCCCACTGCCCTATCTACCTCTAGTCTCTCTTCTCTACATGGAGTCTGACCCACCTGGGCTTCACTTCCCAGAACTACAGAGGCTCCCAGACACTCCCATTGCACGCACTGCCCTTTGTGCTACACTCCCAGTGGTCCTGGAGCACACAGCATTCATTTCTGTCTATGGTGCATCACATGTTACCTGAGTGTCTACTGATAGGTTACTTCCTTGACTCTTAAGCCTACCATCTGATAAATGGGTATAAATTTAGTACTTGACTCTGAAGATGCAGTGGAGGACATAGGACAATATGTGCAAAATGCTGTTCTAAAAAATGTCTTTGCACATGGGGCTGGAGAGATGGCTCGGTGCTTAAGAGCACTAGCTGCTCTTGGAGAGGACCTGGGTTCAACTCCCAGTACCCTATGGCAGCCCACAACAATCTGTCTGTCACTCAAGCTCCTGGACATGTGACAGCTTCTTCTCTCCTTCATGAATACTTCATATACCTGATGTACAGACGTACATGAAGGCAAAACGCCCACACACATAAAATAAAAATAAATAAATCTTTTTTTAAAGTTCTTGCATAAACTGAGAACTTCCCTCCATAAGCAGGGAGCTATCTTAGATGAAAAATAGAGACTGAGCCAGACAGGTCAGTGGGTCGTCAGGCATTTATCCCAATGAGGAGGAGTCTATACTGGTAGTGACCAGAAAGCTTTCATACCCCAAAGTCAGGGAGAGTCACTGATGTTGTGTTAACTCATCTGGTTGCTTCTTTACTCTATTTACTCTGCTCCACTGAATTGCTGGGTCCCCTAGACTCTGGTCACCACTGACAGGAGAGAGAGGCTGGTCCAGCAGTTCCCACAGCTTCACTGGGTTCCCTCCAGTCCCAGTACTGTATACCTTCTGTCCTAAACCTGGAACGCATTTTTCTGACAAATGCCAAGGCCACAGTTTGCTAGCTTATATGTCTGCAAACACTGTTTTGAAAACTTCTGGTTAAGTCTCTAATTTTCTCCACCTCATTCAAATTTTATAGCAGCAATCACTATTTTTAAACCTTTGGGCAAACTCTCTAGGTTTCTCCAACTCATTCAAATTCCATTTATTTTATTCCTTTTCCTATTTGCTCTTACACATAGACACACACAGACACACACACACACACACACACACACACACACACACACACACACACCCTATACACATCTCTTTCAATCAGCCCTTTCACTTAAGATTCATACATAATTTACACATCTCCCTGCCCAGAAGACATTGGTCAAGCTCTTGGAGGACATGCTTATCTATGTTTTGTCTCCAGACTCACACAAGGACACAGAGAGGAGCATTTGCATTTTCTTTGAATTCTTTCTTGAATCTGAGAACCTGACAGGTTTTAAATGACCACTGTATCTTGATAAAGGAGACAAACCTGTCCAGTGACCCAGAAGTATCTGCAGCTGGGCACTTCCTAAAAGCTCCAATTTCAGTTCCACCACAGACCTGCTTGATCAGCACTTGTATTTTTAACAAGACCTTCAAGTATTCCCGTGGGATTCTATGGTGAGAAGCACCAGGCTGTGTTCAGCAGCTTGACAATCCAGATGGAAACAGGATCGCATTGACTGATTTCACGGATAAAAGTGCTGCGTTTATCAAAGGTACAAATGTACACCATGCAAGAAGAGAAAGGCAATCTGGTGACATAGTTAAGCACAGTTCAAATTCTTTATGTGTTTTGCATCTCAAACAGGTCTGAATTGTGTCACCTTCTCGGAGGTGAAAGTTACTGGCTAACAGGTAGGTCAGCCCTCACATCTTATCACCTGGAGACCCACTGCACACCTGTTAGAGCTGCCATCAGAATATGCTGGAGAAGGGGAAGGACACTAATACTGACTCATATAACTGCATTATTTTCTTTCACAAACAGATACAAAGTCTCTATTATATTTCAGTGGGATATTTAAGTACTTTTTTCCTTATGGAAGATATGAACCAAATGGATCCTGGATACAGATTGTGTGTGTGTGTGTGTATTCTTGAGTATTTGTTCACACATATCCATCTGTGTATTACTTACGTGCCTGCTGCCCACAAGACCAGAAGAAGGTGTCATATCCTCTGGAATTGGATATCAAGTTGAAGAAATCACACCAGTTACTAGGAGCACAGAAGTACTGTGGTCATAACTGTGCAGAAAACTTACAGCAGGATGCTTTTCAGTTAGTGTAATTGACGTGCATCTAGAACACATGCCCTTTCTTTTTAACATTTTTATTATACTTACTTGTGTGAATGTATGTGTGGCCACACATTTGTCCCACAGTGGGGGGTGTGGTGGTCAGAGGGCAACCTCAAAGAGTCAGTTCTCTCCTCCCACTTTATGGGACATGGGAATCAAACTCAAGTAGTCATGCTTAGCAGCAATCACCTTATTTGCTGAGCCATCTCAAAGGTCCAGATGTGTCCTAAGATAAATAAACGTATATATCATTAGGAATCAGAACTGTTGGCACTGCAGAGAGTTGCTTTTGGCTGGGCTGGGTCTAAAGGGCTGAGAGCAATGGAATATCACAGATGAGTTTCTTCATGTAGCAGCCTCAGATGGGCATGGGTTCATATGGAGAAAATAAATGCATCCTCTGTCTCTATCTCTGTCTCTGTGTTTCTGTCTCTCTCCCTCCCTCCTTACCTCTCTCCCCCCCTTCTCACTCCTCTCCCAACTTGGAAAGACAAGTCAACTGACTGTGATACCTAAGAATAAATGCAAAATTAACCCAGAAGTGCTAAGTCCACTTTGCCAAGCTTTAAGGACATTGGATGCTGCTGCCTTCTTTCCCAAATTCTCTTTCCTCCTGCAACAGGTTCATGAGTTGAACAGCTGTTCTGATCAACACACCATCCATCAGAAGGGGATGAGTAGAAAATGCCCTGCCACATTGAATCACTTTCTGTGAATATTTTAATGGGGAATTCTCCAACATATGCATATACTTAATTTGCAATTAAAGAGACAGATAGTGTAATTTATTATCAGTTGAGTGTTATTAAAAAAACACATACAAGTTATTATGTGATTAATATGAAATTATTCTTAAAAAAAATAAATCTCATGTCATTAATATCCTCACCGTTTCCTGAAGCCTTCATAATACAGGCAATTAAGGTTTTAATTTAAATTGTTAACAAGTAACTTGCAAATGAAGGACCTGATACCAATTACTTAACAGAGCTGATAGATTCTAAACAAAGGCATCATCCTTCTTGGAAAGGTGATGGGGAAACTTTTATTGTTTCTGTTAGATGTATATTTGACTTTTCTGTCCTTTTGTTTTCAAAGCTTTATTTTAACGTGGATGTGTTTGGTAGATGCTTATGATCCCAACATTTGGGAAGTAGGGGCAGGAGGACCTGGAGTTCAAGATCATTCTCAGGTACAGAGAAACACAAGATCAACCTGGGATGGTAAGACCTTGCCCTACCCCCAGGAAAAGAGAAGAAATAAAGGAAGTATTTTAGTTAATGGAGAGAATTGACCTCCAGCTTTGTGTGTCTAAGGAGAAAGAATGGAGGTGACCTACTGGTTCAATGGGAGAACCTCTCAAAATAAAGATTGAAAAAAGGTAGCCTAAGAAAAATATTAACGGTTCAGTTTTCTATTGCTATGGGGACAGAGTTTCTTGAAACTCAAGGTTTCTTGGTTTGGGGGAGTTTTTGTTTTGAGACAAGGTCTCATTGGATGGCCCTAATGGGCCGGGAACTCAATGTGTAGATTAAGTCACACACTGAGGGTCTTGAACTCATAGACATCCACCTGCCACTGCCTCCTTAAGTGCTGAGATTAAATGTGTGGACCACCAAGTCTGGCAAATATCCTAAATTGTTTTTGCTTTGTTTTGTTTTGTTTTAAATATAGTTGATCCAAATGAGCTCTTGGGATATTCTGCACATTCTTAAGTTTACAGAGGGATGTGCACTTAAAATTGATTTTCAAGTGTAATTACAAACATGGACATATCTGTGGGCATTTTCTTGATTAGTAGTTGATGCAGGAGGGCACCATTGTGGGTGGTACCACCCATAAGCATAAGAAAGCAAACTGAGGTTGGAGAGCTGAGTCAGTGGCTAGGAGCACTGGCTGCTCTTACAGAGGTCCCAAGTTCAATTCCCAGTACCCACGTGATAGCTTACAACCATCTATAACTCCTATTCCAGAGGATATGACATCCTTTTCTGGTCTTGTGTGTGTCTTAAAATATGAAATAAATTTTGAGTAGAACAAGAAAGCAAGAAGCTGAGTGCAAGCCAGAGAATACAGCAGAAAGCAGCCTTCCTCTATGGTTTCTGCTTCAGGTTCCTGCCATGCCTTTCCTCAGTGATGGAGGCATAAGCTAACATGTACCTTTTCCTCCCCAGGTCACTTTGGTTTTAGTGTTTATCAGGGCAACAGAAAGGCAAACTAAGGCACCTAATGTGACTTAGAACGTTACAGTCTATCAGACTGTGGCCATATTGTGTTTGCCCAGCATGATAGTAAACTCCCATCAGAAGATTTAATAATATGATATGGATTCTGTTTATTGTTGCAAAAATTAGAATTCCAACTCCATGGGTATTAGTGTTGCATTAGAGCAGAGCAGCAGTTAGCTAAACCTGTCTGCCTTGTAGATGACACTTCAATTTGGCCCTATGCTTTGCAATTCTTATCATCCACTAAAAGATAAACCCTAGCATAAATTTCAAGATCAAATTTGATGTTCCGCTTCTCAAGTGTCTGTAACCCATTTCTCTGTGGCAGTGTGATGATAAGAAAGTGTTTATTTTATTTAAATTATTCAACATAATTTTTTCTATTGATTCTACATAGGTTCTGTGCATTTTTTCTTAATTAGGGGCTTATGCCTTAGCAAGAGTGTGAATTTGATTGCTGACTCTTGTCTTTGCTAAGAGAATTGACAGATCCTTTTAGCACAGTAGCAAGACGCAAAATCAACATGCAGGAATCAATAGCCTGCGGCATTTGGAACATTCTCAGGTCCCTCCATAATACTGGAGTACAATCAGTACCACTATCATTTATTGAATTCTATTTTGTCAGAAATTCCTCTGAGTGTTTTATATGGATAATATCATTTAATCCTCAGAATTGCATTATGAGCTAAACACTCCTATAACCCATTCTATTTCTGAAGAAAGATTCTATGGCTTGCCTAGGACCTCTTAGCCAGTCGATCTTAGAATGAGAATTTATTCCAGGTGATAACAGAAGCCTAGTGTATCAATGATGTAAATATTTTTCTAGGAATTTCTTACTCTGAAAAGCAAGGGTGTGTGGTCAATAATTAGCTACTGATTATGTCAAAACATTGCATAAATCCCTTTATCCAGGCAATTAATTTGCTCATCTGAGTTAATAGTCCATTTATCAGTCAATGGTTTACTATATAAGTCACTGACCTACTTGTATCTACCTCTTTTGAATTATTTGAAAACAGAGGCTCCTGTGACCAGGCTGACCTTGAGCTCCCAAAGTAGGTCATAGCCTTGAACTCCTGGTCTTCTGCCTTCACCTCCCTGGCTCTGGTGTTGCAGGCATTACCAACATGTCTGGCTTTGTGCTGAGCTATTAAGCTAGAGATTATTTCAGATTTAACCAATTCTCACCTTAACAGCTCTACATTTACCAAGTGGATTCAAGACACCCAAAGTACACAAAACCTTCTATTGACTCTCTTCCCCTTTGAAATAATACTAAGATTCTCTCAAGTCTCCCTTCATACCACAGGTTAAATGCTTCATCTCTGCTTGGCACAATGGTCTCTGTAGACTTGCTTGTGTAGGAA
The DNA here is from genome assembly GCA_019843965.1 of Rhynchomys soricoides. Lineage (NCBI taxonomy): Eukaryota > Metazoa > Chordata > Mammalia > Rodentia > Muridae > Rhynchomys > Rhynchomys soricoides. The sequence continues at coordinate 154,580 of JADRCH010006757.1, forward strand.
GTAACAATGGCATTGCCATCTAGCCTAGGTGTCACAAGTGCAGCCACACAGTATCCTGAAATCATAAACAGACTGGAATCTTGAGATTGACAGTTCAGTCTTCTTTGTTGACCATTTTAGAACTCAGAACTCGGTATGTTCTTCCTCTCTATCCCTCATGAACTAGCAAGAAGCAAATGTAGAGAGAGAGAGAGAGAGAGAGAGAGAGAGAGAGAGAGAGAGACTGTCTGTCTGTCTGTGTTTGTGTCTGTGTGCAATGCCCACAAACACCAGAAGTTGGGTCCCCTGGAGCTGAAGTTACAAGAAAGTTGTAACTTGGCTGCTGAAAACTGAACTCAGGACCTCTGCAAGAGCCCTGTCTTCAGCCCCAATCTGGAGTGCTTTTAGGGGTAAATGGAAATACCATTGCATTGTAAGTGTCGGGGAAGTTTATAATCCTTGATAAGAAAGAATATCCTGGATACACCTTAAAATAAGTGGATCAGGCAGAGGCACTGTCCCCTAAAATACAATGCCAGTTGATGTGGGATTATAGTGTCAGACCAGCCAAGGACTAATTTTCCTGAATGCTGATTGTCCCACTACCTTATAAAAACATTGAGAACTTAGCTTACATTATTTCCTTGAAAATTTAACTCTCAGTGTCCCTTAACCCAGAAAGGATTGCTAAGACTTTTGAGAAGAGTGAGAAGACAGGCAAAATGAACAGGTAATAAAAGTAATACTTATGGCATTGCCTTTAGGAATTGTAGATAGATGAGAAAAGCTCCACATCACCTCTGCTCTATGGAAATCACACACTGAAGTCCTGTTAGCTAGCGCTGACTCAGGAGTTTGCTTCCTTCCGGTATGTAGCTAAATGATTCATAGCACTTTATACATGAGCTACTGGGTACTCAGAGGATGGTGGTGGTTGGGTAGTAGACGTGCCTCTATCACTGGGTTCATTTATCTTAAGATTCTTGAGGAGTTAGTTCCTTTTTGCTGTTCTGTGAGCACGTGTATCTGCAACACATGTAGGCACACATACACGAGTGCATCAATACACTTGTATATTTGATGCTAGAGATTGTATATACACTATAAACAAATAAATGTAATTTAAGAGTTGAATACAATTGCTAGCTATCCATTAACAGACATCTGATCTGGGGGCATGCCCAGACACCCAGTAGAACTACTGTTTTCTAGATAGTCTTGGGGAACACAGGGCAAGTGCTTGTCTGTGACATACAACTTTTCATCTTCCCTAAATTTCCAGGTAGAGTTCTCACTGTGTGGATCCTAAGGGTCAGTTCACCAAGGGCCTGGGGCCAAAGTTGCTCTGGTTTTCTGCCAGGGTGAGACCAAGCCACTGTGCTTTGGAAGGAAGACTAAAGTGACCCAGACTGTAAGAACTTAGGAGACAGTAATTGTCTAGGGCTTCAGGACTCAGACTTTCCAGCTGAGCTAGAAGGAGGATACTTGGTGATGATAAAGGATATCAGCTGGATAAAGACTTTAAAACAAAAATGAGTGAAATACTTTTTCTCACGTATTGTCTGTGTATGAAATTCTGCTTCAATATAAGGATAGACATATTCTGAAAATCATGTGTTTGGGAAAATAGCATCTGGGTGCTTCCACTAAGAGGACTGTGGTATTGCTAGGCAATATGATCTCAGGGAACCACCCTAGTGTGGTCTACTGTTGATGGAAACAGAATTGTGGCACATAAGACTGCATTCAAAACTCTCCAACTTATTGATTCTGAAATATCATTTCCATTATTCTAATCATCAGAACAACCTTGCCCTTTAAAACGTGGCAGACTTAATTGGAAGTTGCAAGCAATAACAGTAGACATATCATCAGTGAGGCGCCAACTTCTCTATGGACTAAATTGTTGACTAGGTAAAGGACTATTAAAAATGTCAGCCTAACTGGAGCATTGGAGCTTAGCATCATTTTCACAGGTCAATGTTGATTCCACACTTGTCCCATGAACAGCTTTGAGGAGGGAAAAACAGAAAAGCTTGGAAAGAGGTTCACCAGTGGTGAGGGTGCCACTCAGGACTCAGACATACATCACCATTTGGTGTTGTGAGCCTAGCCATGCTTCCTACCCTTCCCAAGTAAGTCTCCATTTCCTCATCCTCAATATGAACATGGTGATATTATCACTCACTACCCAGGGCAGTTATGGCAAACTAGGGATTCAGCATCTATCACTTGAGAATCATCCATTCAACTAAAACTAAGAAAGGATAACAGTCACTACAGACTCACCGCTGGTCACCTGCTCAGCTATAAAAGACATCAACTCCTCTCTGTCTACCATGACTCAAAGAATGTCACAGAAGAGGAGCCAGAGGATAGAGGAGAATACTGGGAGATGTTTTCTGGATACCACTGTTGCACTCATGAGCATACAGCATGAAGGCTTAGATTTTTTAAATCTTCTTTGAATAGAGGTTCTCAAATGCTCTGACTTCCCTTCTAGCCCACCGTCCAAAGGTAGGTGAGAAAAGATAGGATAAGGGGATGTGGACCTGTTTAGAAGTAGTTCCCTGGGGGTGATTCCAATCTCTGTTTGTCAGGATACTAGCAGTCCAGTTCAGTAGTATCAGGAAACCAAACATGAATCAGCAGCAGTGGCACCATCCACCAGAAACATCCAGGCTTCCACCAAATCAGCACTAGTCAGCGGGAGTGACCAGGACCAGCCAAGACACCAGAAATTCTCTGCCGTGCCTCTCTCAAGCAAAGATCAGCAAAGACAAAGATGCAAGACCAAGAAGCATCGCAAAGCTAACAATGCAAGCATGCCATCACCGTCTGTTGAGCCCTATTTATACTCTCTCCAAACATGTCCCCTCCCATGGTCTTGCTTCAACAAAACACTCTGTGAGTTTTTCTTAGCAAAATGCCATGTGAGTCTGTCTTATCAAAGTACCAGGTGAGTCTGTATCAGCTGACATATCCAGAAACGTCCACTTCAACAGCAGGTGTAGTTACCTGGACAGGATCAAACTTATC
>JADRCH010006764.1:0-10034 GCA_019843965.1 Rhynchomys soricoides
TAGGTAGGTACATACCATGCATCCACTTTTGAGTCTGGATTACCTCATTCAAGATTACATTTTCTAATTCTATCTGTTTAGCTACAAAATCCATTATGCCCTTGTTTTTTATAGCTGAGTACTACTCCATTGTGTAAATGAAACACATTTTCTGTATCCTTTCTTTGTTTGAAGGTCATCTGAGTTGTTTCCAGTTTCTGGCTATTACACACAAAACTGCTATGAACATACTGGAGCAAGCTTCCTTGTCATATTGTGGAACTTTTTTGGGGGGTATATGCCCAGGAGCAGTATATCTGGGTCTTCAGGTAGAACTATTGCCCATTTTCTAAGAAACTGCCAGATTGTTTTCCAGAGTAATTGTATAAGTTTGCAATCACAACAATGGAGGCGTGTTCCCATGCTCCACATCCTCACCACCATATACTTTTGCTTGAGTTTTTTATCTTAGCCATTCTGACAGGTGTAAGGTAGATTCTCAGCGTTGCTTTGATTTGCCTTTCCCTGATGACTAAGGACCTTGAAGATTTTTTTTTTAATGGTTTCTTGGCTATTTGATATTCTTCTGTTGAGAACTATATGTTTAGCTCTGTACCCCATTTTTAATTGTGGTTATTTGGTTTGTTGCTGTTTAACTTCTTGGGTTCTTATATATTTTGGATATTAACCTTGTGTTGAATGTAATGTTTGGGAAGATTGGTCCCTGATCAGTAGGCTACCATTTTGTCCTATTGATAGTACCCTCCTCCTTACAGAAGCTTTTCAGTTTCATCAGATTCCATTTATGAATTGTTGATTATAGTTCCTGATCTATTGGTTCAAGAAATTGTCTCATGTACCAAATTTGTTCAAGATTCTTTCCTCCTTTCTCTTCTATTATATTCAGTGTATCTGGTTTTATGTTGAGGCCTTTTTGCAGAGGCCTGAATTTTTTGCAAGGTAATAAATATGGATCTATTTTTATACCTTTTTAAATAATTGGATATATTCTTTATTTATATTTAAAATGTTATCCCCTTTCCCAGCTTCCCCCCAACCCTCCTTGAAAACCCCTATGCCATCCTCCCTCCCCCTGCTTCTATGAGGGTGTTCCTCTACCCACCCACTCCTTCCTGCCTCCCTGCCCTCGAATTCCCCTATACTGGGGCATCTATAGAGCCTTCATAGGAATAAGGACATTTCCTCTGATTAATGCCTGAAAGGCCATCATCTGTTACATATGCAGATAGGGCCATGTGTCCTTCCATGTGTGCTCCTTGGTTGGTGCCTTAGTCCCTGAACGTTTTAAGAAGTCTGGTTGGTTGATATTGTTTTTCTTCCTATGGAGTTACAAACCCATTCAGTTCTTTCAGTCCTTTCTGTAGCTAATTCATTGAGAAATCCACACTCAGTCCAATGGTTGGCTTCAAGCATCCACCTCTTTATTTGTAAGACTCTGGCATAGCCTTTCAGGAGACAGCTCTATCAGCTTCTTTTCAACCAGCACATTTTGCATTCCACAATAGTGTCTGGGTGGGTGGGGGAATACCCCCATAGTGGCAGGCAGAGGGGGGAGGGAATGGGGAGGGTCCAAAGGGGAGATCTGGAAAGGGGGAACATTTAAAAGGTAAAGAAATTATGAAAAAAATGAAAAAAAAATAAACAAAAAAATAAAAAATAGTGTCTGGGTTTCGTGACTATATACAGGATGGGTACCCCAGGTGGGGCAGTCTCTGGATGGCCTTTCCTTTTGTCTCTGCTCTACACTTTGTCTCCGTATTTGCTCCCACGAGTATTTTGTTCCCCTTCCTAAGAAGGACTGAAGTATCCATAGTTTGAGTGAATATCATTTGTGTTCTTTTGTGATTGAACCTTGCTCAGGATGATATTTTTCTAGTTCCATCCATATGCCTAAGAATTTCATGAATTCCTTGTTTTCCTCTGTTGAAGGACATGTGGGTTCTTTCCAACTTCTGACTAGTATAAATAAGGCTGCTATGAACATAGTGGAGCATGTGTCTTTCTTACTTGTTGGAGAATCTTCTGGGTATATGCCCAGGAGTGGTATATCAGGGTCCTCAGGAAATACAATGTCCAATTTTCTGAGGAACACCAGACTGATTTCCAGAATGATTGTACTAGCTTGTAACCCCTCCAATAATGAAGGAGTGCTCCTCTTTCTCCACATCCTTGCCAGCATATTCTGTCACCTGAGATTATGATCTTAGCTATTCTGACTGGTGTGAGGTGGAATCTCAGGGTTGTTTTAATTTGCATTTCCCTGATGACTAAGGATGTTAAGCATTTCTTTAGGTGCTTCTCAGCCCTTTGAGTTTCCACAATTGAGAATTTTCTGTTTAAATCTGTTGCAACACCCCCCCACCCCCCTTTTTTTTCTTTTTTTGGTTTTTCGAGACAGGGTTTCTCTGTATAGCCCTGGCTGTCCTGGAACTCACTCTGTAGACCAGGCTGGCCTCGAACTCATAAATCAGCCTGTCTCACCTCCCAAGTGCTGGGATTAAAAGTGTTCGCCACCACTGTCTGGCTCTGTTGCCCATTTTTTAAAAAGGGTTATTTGGTTCTCAGGAGTCTAACTTCTTGAGTTCTTTGTATATATTGGATATTAGCGCTTTATCAGATGTAGGATTGGTAAAGATCTTTTCCCAGTCTGTTGGTTGCTGTTTTGTCTTAGTGACAGTGTCCTTTGCCTTACAAGCTTTGCAATTTTATGAGGTCCCATTAGTTGATTCTTGATCTTAGAGCATAAACCATTGATGTTCTTTTCAGGATATTTACCTTGCGCCTATGTGTTTGAGGTACTTCTCCACTTTCTCCTCTATAAGTTTCAGTGTATTTGGTTTTATGTGGAGGTCCTCGATATACTTGGATTTGAGCTTTGTACAAGGAGATAACAATGAGTTGATATGCATTTTTCTACATGCTGACCACCAGTTGAATCAGCACCATTTGTTAAAAATGCTATTTTTTTTCCACTGGATGGTTTCAGCTCTTTTGTCAAAGATGAAATGATTGTAGGTATGTGGGTTCATTTCTGGGTCTTCAATCCTATTCCATTGATGTACCTACCTGTCACTGTACCAATATCATGCAGTTTTTATCACTATTGCTTTGTAGTACAGCTTGAGGTCAGGATTGCTGATCCCCCCAGATGTTCTTTTATTGTTGAGTGTAGTCTTTTTCTATCCTTGTTTTGTTTTTTTTTTTGTTATTATTCCAAATGAATTTGCAAGTTAGTGTTACACACCAATGTATGTTATATGATTTGTGAGTATTGTAAAGGGTGTTGTTTCCCTAACTTCTTTCTTAGTCTATTTATCCTTTGAGGAGAGGAAGGATACTGATTTGTTTGAGATAATTTTATGTCCTGCCACTTTGCTGAAGTTGTTTATCAGCTTTAGGAATTTTCTGGTAGTATTTTTGGGATTACTTAATATATTATCATATCAATTTCACATAGTGATATTTAAATTTCTTCCTTTCCAATTTGTATCCCTTTGACCCTCGTTTGTTGTCTAATTACTCTGGATAGGACTTCGAGTTCTTTATTGAATAGATAGGGAGAGAGCGGGCAATCTTGTGTGTTTACTGATTTTTGTGGGATTGCTTCAAGTATCTCTCTATTTAGTTTGATGTTGGCTACTGGTTTGTTATATACTGCTTTTACTTTGTTTAGGTATGGGCCTTGAATTCCTGGGCTTTCCAAGGCTTTTAAATGAAGGGATGCTGAATTTTGCCAAATGCTTTTTGAACATCTAATGAAAATTATAATATGTTTTTATTTTCCTTTGAGTTCGTTAATGTAGTGGATTACGTTGATAGATTTCCAAATATTGAACCACCCCTGCATCCCTGGGATGAAGCCTACTGGATTATGGAGAATGTTCATTTTGATGTGTTTTTGGCTTCTATTTTCAAAAATTTTATTGAGTATTTTTGCATTGATATTCCTAAGGGAAATTGGTCTGAAATTTTCTTTCTTTGTTGGGTCTTTATGAGGTTCTGTTTCAGTGTAACTGTGTCCTCATAGAATGAATCAAGTACTGTTCGTTCTGTTTCAATTTTGTGGAATAATTTGAAAAGTATTGGTATTAAGTCTTCTTTGAAGGTCTGAGAGAATTCTGCCCTAAACCCCACTGGTCCTGAGATTGTTTTGGTTGGGAGACTTTTAATGAATGCATCTATTTCTTTAGGGGTTATGGGACTGTTTAGATGGTTTATGTGATCTTGATTTAACTTTGGTATTTGGCATCTTTATAGATACTTGTCCATTTCATCCAGATTTACCAATTTTGTTGAGTATAGGCTTTTCTAGTAGGATCTGATGATTTTTTGAATTTCCTCAGATTCTTTTGTTACACCTCCCTTTCCATTTATGATTTTGTTAATTTGAATACTGTGTCTGTGACTTCTTTTTAGTCTGGCTAAGGGTTTATATATCTTGTTGATTTTGTTCAAGAACCAGCTCCTGGTTTTGTTGATTCTTTGTATAGTTCTTTTTCTTTCTTCTTGGTTGATTTAAGCCCTGAGTTTGATGATTTCCTGCCTTCTACTCCTCTTGGGTATATTAGTCTCTTTTTCTTCTAGAGTTTTGAGGTGTGCTGTTAACTTGCTAGTGTATGCTTTCTCCAGTTTCTTTTTGGAGGCACTCAGAGCTATGAGTTTTCCTCTCAGCACTGTTTTCATTGTGTCCCATAAGTTTGGGTATGCTGTTCTCTCATCTTCATTAAATTCTAGGGCGTCTTAAATTTCTTTCTTTATTTCTTCCTTGACCAAGTTATCATTGAGTAGAGCGTTGTTCATGTTTCATGTGTATGTGGGTTTGTGTTGTTGTTCCTATTGAAGACCAGCCTTATTCCATAGTGATCTGATAGGAGGCATGGGATTATCTCAACCTTCTTATATCTGTTGAGGTTTGTTTTGTGACCGATAACATGGCCAGTTTTGGAGAAGTTACCATGAGGTGCTAGAAAGTATATTCTTTTGATTTAGGATGATATGCTGTATAGATATCTGTTAAATCCAGTTGGTTTGTAACTTCTGTTTGTTTCACTGTGTCTCTGTTAGTTTGTGGGTTTTTTTCATATTTCATTTACATTTCAAATATTTCCCCCTTTTCAGATCTCCCCTTTGGAACCTCCCCATTCCCTCTGCCCTCCCCCTGCCATTATGGGGATATTCTCCAACCAACCCTCCCACCCACCAACTCTCAACTTGCCTCCTTGTCATTCCCCTATACTGGGGGATCTAACACCCTCAGGCCCAAGGGCCTCTCCTTCCCCTGACAGATAACAAGACCCTCCTCTGCCGCATTTGTGGCCAGCACCATGGGTCCCTCCATGTATATTCTTTAGTTGGTGGATGAGTTTCCAGAAGAATCATGGTGCAGGCCAGTTGTCACTGTTGCTACCTCCCTGGGGCTGCACACTCCCTCAGCTCCTTCAGTTCTTTCTCCAAGCCCTCCATCTGGGACCTCATACTCAGTACTACTGTTGCTGTGAAGTGACTCTTGGGTATTTCAAACTTTTGGGCTAATAACCTCTTAACAGTGAGTACATACCATGTTCATTCTTTTGTGACTGTGTTACCCTGCTCAGGATGATATTTTCAAGATCCATCCATTTGTCTACGAATTTAATGAAGTCATTGGTTTTAATAGCTGAGCAGTATTCCATTGTGTAAATGTACCACATTTTCTGTATCCACTCCTCTGTGGAGGGACTTCTGGGTTGTTTCCAGCTTCTGGCTATTATAAATATGGCTGCTATGAACATAGTGGAACATGTGTCTTTATTACGTATTGGAGCATCTGCTGGGTATATGTCCAGGAGTGGAATAGCTGGGTCCTCAGGTAGTATTATGTTCATTTTTCTGAGGGTCCACCAAACTGATTTCCAGAGAAGTTGTATCAACTTGCATTCCCACCAGCAATGGAGGAATGTTCCTCTTTCTCCACGTCCTTGACAACATTTGCTGTCACCTGATTTTTTGATCTTAACCATTCTGACTGGTATGAGGTGGAATCTCAGGGTTGTTTTGATTTGCGTTTCCATGATGACTAATGATGTTGAACATTTCTTTAGGTGCTTCTCAGCCATTCAAGTTTCTCAGTTGAGAATTCCCTGTTTAGCTCACTTCCCTATTTTTTGATAGGGTTATTTGGATCTCAGGAGTCTAACTTCTTGATTTCATTGTATACATTGGATATTAGTCCTCTATGAGATGTAGGATTGGTAAAGATCTTTTCCCAATCTGTAGGTTACCATTTTGCAGTATTCACAGTGTCCTTTGCCTTACAGAAGTTTTGTAATTGTATGAGGTCCCATCTGTCAATTCTTGATCTTAGGGCACAAGCCATTGGTGTTCTGTTCAAGAACAATTCCCCTGTGCCCAAGTGTTGGAGACTCTTCCCCACTTTCTCTTCTATTAGATTCAGTGTATCTGGTTTTATGTGAAGGTCCTTGATCCACTTGGACTTGAGGTTTTTACAGGAAGATAGGAATGGATCAATTCGCAATCTTCTACATGTAGACCACCGGTTGACCCCAACACCATTTGTTGAAGATGCTGTCTTTTTTCCACTGTATGGTTTTAGCTCCTTTGTCGAAGATCAAGTGACCATATGTGTGTGGGTTCATTTCTGGGTCTTCAATTCTATTCTATTGATCTACCTGCCTGTCACTGTACCAATACTGTGGGGAGCCGCCCGAGTCGCACCCACATTCGCCATTACAAGATGGCGCCTACATCCGGCCGAGGACAAGTTGTAAACAGGCTAGTGCGCATGTACCTGGTAATTTTCCACCTCAGAGTCTCAGCCTCTCTCGTGGCGTCTTCTGGCCTGATGTGCGGGGAGCCAATGGGGAAGCTCCACGTCCCAGGCGAGCACTGTGGCCTATATAAGGGACGGGTGTTCTGTTGTTCGGGGTCTCCATTCTTGGCAAGCTTATGCTCTCCCTCTCAAGATACATTAAAGCTTTACTGCAGAAGGATCCTTTGTGTGCCGCGTCGTTCTTGCTGGCGAGACGGTAGCGCGGGACATCTGGTGCCGAAACCCGGGAACCTGTGTCATCGTCAGCACCTTTGGAGACCTCCTGGAAACAGGGAGGATTCAGAACTGCAAGGAGGTAGGTTCGGAAAGGCATGTTGACCCTGGGTCTTGACCTGGGATTGCCCCCTTTTTGGTATGATGCTGTTGAAGCCTTGCTAATTGTGTTAAGTGCCCTCATTTTGGTTTTACTGTCTTTGTATTGCTGTGAACAAGATGAGGCCTGTGTAGATGCTGTAAGGGAGGGGCAAATCACCCTTGAAAGGGTCCAGGACACCATGTCAGAATCCAAACGGAGTGAGAGGATGGGTACCCAAAATCTCAGCAAGGGAAAAGGACCTCCTGGTAAGTCTAAGGACGAGGGAGAGATTAAAGACAAAATGGGAAAAAACTGTCCCCCCGACAAGGCTGTGGGCAGAAAAACGATTCTCATACCCAAGAAAAAAGTAAAAAGAAGGGGGGAGAGCCTCTACCCAGTTCAAGACCTTGAGGCTCTTCAATTGGAAACTTCAGACACTGACCCCCTTAGCTCTAGTGAGGAGTCAGAGCTAGAAGAGGAAGCGGCACGGTATAAGGAAGAAGGGTATCACCTTGATGAACATTGGCCGCCCCCCAAGGTGCAGATGAAGCGGCCGCCCTCTTTGGCCCCCATGCGGACCGTGCCTTCCACGCCTCCCCCTTATGAGACGCGCCCCAACCGCTTTTCTTTTCTCTCTGACAAGGTTAGGAGAAAGGTACAAGCCGCTTTTCCAGTTTTCGAGGTAGATGGTGGAGGGCAAGTTCATGCCCCTGTAGAGTACAGCCAAATTAAAGACCTGGCTGAAGTGGTCCGAAAGTATGGGGTAAATGCTAATTTTACTATAGTAATGTTAGAGAGATTTGTTGGGGCATCCATGACTCCTGCCGATTGGCAGATGCTGGCCAAGGCTGCGCTCCCTACAATGGGCCAATATGTGGAGTGGAAGGCTTTATGGCATGAAGCTGCACAAGCTCAAGCCAGAGCCAATGCTACGGCACTGACCCCTGGACAGAGAGATTGGACCTTTGATATGTTAACTGGCCAAGGTCCTTTTGTGGCGGATCAGACCGCTTTTCCATGGGGTGCATATGTGCAAGTTTCTAACACGGCCATCAAGGCCTGGAAGGCACTCCCCAAAAAAGGGGAGGCCTCTGGACAACTTACCAAGATCATTCAAGGTCCCCAAGAATCCTTTTCAGACTTTGTGGCCAGGATGACCGAGGCCGCGGAGCGCATCTTCGGTGACCCCGACCAAGCGGCACCCCTTGTTGAACAGCTCATTTTTGAGCAAGCCACACAGGAGTGCCGCACCACCATAGCGCCAAGGAAAAGTAAAGGTCTACAGGATTGGCTTGGAACTTGTAGGGAGCTTGGGGGGCCCCTTACTAATGCGGGGCTGGCGGCTGCTATCATCCAGTCTCAAAAATACCCCAATAAAGGGACAGACAAAAGGGCTAGCTTCCAGTGCGGCCGGCTAGGCCACCTAAAAAAAGATTGCAAGGCTCCTACTGATGAGTCTGGAGCCCCCTCTGGACCACATGATGTCCTTTGCCCCCGCTGCAATAAAGGTTACCATAAGGCTAGTCAATGTCGCTCTGTCAGAGATATCAAGGGGCGACTCCTCCCTCCATTAGAAGAACAACCACAGAGGATGTCAAAAAACGAGGTGCTGGGCCCCCAGAAATATGGGAACAGGACAGACAGGGGCCAAGAGAGGAGAGACGAGCCCGGGTGGACCTGTGCACCGCCTCCGACTTCATATTGATGCCTCAGATGGGTGTCCAACCGGTTCCTGTGATACCAATTGAATCCTTATCACCTGGAACTGTGGGTCTTATAATTGGCAGAGGATCCATGACCTTAAAGGGCCTACATGTTCATCTGGGTATAGCAGATTGTCAACATGCCCTTGAGATCCAAGTCCTGTGTTCTTGCCCCGGGGGGGTCTTTTCCATCACAAAGGGAGATCGGATAGCTCAGCTACTGCTCCTCCCGGACATCGCTGGGCCTCCAATACCCGGGCAAGCGAGAATGGGCTCCTATGGCACGGCTTTCTCCTTCTCTCCTGACTTAGGGTCGGGGAGGAATTTCACCTCCATCGACCCCATCAAGGCTGATGGAAACCCGTTTGATCAGTGGCTCCTTTGTGGGGTCAATGGCAGCTGTACTGACCTTACACCAATGGTAATGTTACAGGGAGGAGGGAGTGAATTGGGCCAGATGTCTTTTGACTGGAAGGGTTCCCTGAACTCGGACTCCTTTTCCTGGAAGGCCAGCGAGGTCAGTTATCACTCATTTATCAGAGAGGGTTTCGACCCTGTTCCAGTTTGTGTTTGGCCGCCTTTTATGTGGTTAGTTAGTAATGTGAGTTTGAATGATAGCATATTAGATTGTAATTTTGCCTCTTGCTATTATACCTTGTGCTGGAGTGCCACAGAGTTTCCCCTGGTTGTTGTTGTGCGCATGCCAAGATATGTGCCCGTGCCTGTAGCTACCTCTGGCACTCTTTCTATATTCAGGCAGAAAAGAGACTTTGGTATCTCTGCCATTATCATAGGCGTGGTGGCAGCGGCTGCGGTTACAGGGGCCGTCACTGCGTCGGCCCTTGCGCTCTCTGGAACGATGCAGACCGCCAATACCATTAATGAGTTGTCTGCAGCTGCCACCTTAGCTCTAGACAGACAGGTATCCGCCAATACTCAAGTCCAGGGGGACCTAATGCTAGTTAACCAGCACATTGATCTTATTCAAGAACAACTGGATGTCCTTTGACAGCTAGCGCAATTGGGCTGTGAACAAAAGTTCCAGGACTCTGTGTTACTTCCATACAATATGACAGATTTACAAAAGCAGCTAACCTGTCTAAAAGTCTTTCACAGTATATGTTACAGAATTGGACCCTTAAATTTGATGAAACCTTGCGAGAACTGCGGACAGCAATTATTCAGATCAACTCTACCCGTCTTGACC
>JADRCH010006771.1:0-14817 GCA_019843965.1 Rhynchomys soricoides
GACTTCCATGCTGAGGTCACAGATCTTCAGAGATATTCACACAATGGGTGGGATAGATAGATAGATAGATGATAGATAGATAGATAGATAGATAGATAGATGATAGATAGATAGTATGGTGAGATGGTTGATGTGTTTCAGATTCATCTGAAGGAAATAGTAAAATGTTACAGACTCTCTGGATAAGACAATTGCTTTATTATTTAGTATTTTAATATGTTTTTCTAATTGGCCAGAAAAGGTCTTTATTATACCAATGATGTCTGGTGTTTGACCAAGCCACAAACCGTTTGATCTGAAATCTGTCCTCCTGGGAAAAATGTTAGTATGTGGTGGTACAAAGTTTCTGGAATGAATAAACCAGTATCATTTGACTAAACGCTGGCACTACCAGATGTAACACTTACCTGAAACTCCTTGGGTGACCAAGAACCAAGGACTGTATATTGTAGATGCTAGGATAAGTCCAAACAATATGAGTCTAAAATTTAAAACAAGACGTTACAAGAAAATGATACCTGATCATATATGAGCATACTCATTGATTAGTTTATTAATTAGCTATCACTAGAGAGGTTTCTTCCTTCAGCAGATTAATACTAATACAGAAACAAACATTAGAAAGAGGGAGAGAGAAGAAGGGAATGTTATTCCATGGGGATTTTTAATATAAAAGAAATATATTTATAATCACAAAGCTATATATTAGATGTTTTCACCAAATCACTTTCACAGGAAAGAAAGGAAGAAATCAATCAATCAATAAATCAATAAATACACGCCCCAGTGTCTTACTTTTCCATGGCTGTAAAAAGGCATCATAACCAAGGACATTAGAACAAGGATATTTAACCCGCTTAATGCTGCAACCCTTTAATAGAATTTCTTATGGTTTGGTAATGCCCCAAACACAAAATTGTTTTGTTCCTACATTATGTAAATTTTTCACCATTTTGAATAAAAATGTAGCCATCTTATATTCAGCTTAATTGATATATGACTACTGTGAAAGTATCCTTCAACCCCTAAAGGAATTGTGACATAGATGGTGAAAACCAGTGCACTAGACATAATGAGCAAATTCTCAATTGCATATATTTGAAATCTCAAAAGCCTAGACCCCCCGAGAGCTCTGAGATACTGGACCACCAAACAGGCAGCATATACCAACTGATATGTGACCCCCAAAACCTAGACAGCAGACGACTGCTGACTCTGAGGTTAGTCAGAGAAGATGCACCTAACTCTAAAGAGACTTGGGCCCCAGGGAGTTTAAAGGTCTGTTGGGGTAGGAGGTAGGGGTTGGGGACATCCTCAGGCAGACAGGGGCAGGAAGGAGGTGTGGGATGTGGAACAGTCAGAGGGTAGATTGGGAGGGGAATAAAATCTGGAGTTTATATGAATAAATAAATGTTTTAAAATGTTTAAAAAATATAGTTATGACCCACAGATAATAATCATTATAGTATCAAAGGAACATTCAATAAAAGGTTATTTTGTTGAACAGTTTTCAGACTTATGAACTGATAATGGTTATGACAATGCATAATATATGATTTCGATAATCATCCATGAGCATTATATGAGTGTCCTTTTCTATGTGCATATTTATGTATGTGAACCTATATGCTATTATATTAAATAAAATGTCTCTAGAAAAATCCTAAATATGGAGATATACATTGGTCAAAACTTTGGTCACTTCAATTCTCTACCCCTCTGTACTTCTCTCCTGTCCCTTCCAATACCTGTTCCTGCCCTTTTCTGCTCCCCCTCTTATCCTCCCTCCCATGACCTCTTGTGATTATTTTGTTCCTCATTCTATATAGGATTGAGGTATCTACATTTTTGTCTTTCTTCTTCTTGTGATCCATGTAGCTTGTTGGTTTTATTGAGGGTATTTTGAGCTTTTGAGCTTTTCTTCTGTTTCTGGGTTAGCTGACTCAGGATGATATTTCTAGTTCCATCCATTTGCTTCTGAATTTCATAAAGTTGTTGTTTTTAATAGTTAAGTAGTATTCCATTGTGTAAATTTACCTGATTTTCTGTATTCATTTTTCTGTTGGGAGACATCTGTCTTGTTTCTAGCTTCTGGCTATTATAAATGAGACTATAGGGGGATGCTAGTGTGTGAGATGGGAGTGAGTGAGTGGGCGGAGGTGCAAAGTCATACAAACAAAAGGAAGGGGCTAGGTGTTTGCGGAGAGGCACCTGGAAAGTGGGATATCATCTGAAGTACAAACAAATGAAATGATTAATTAAGAAAAGTCAAATAAACTGAAGGAAATAAGTTGAAAATAGTTTCTTATTAAAATATACTATATATCTAATTTGTCATTATGGGCATCTTTGCTTTTTCATGGTTTCTAAATGTCTTTCTACATTCTATTGTTGAAATTTATATCACATTTATACACATAATCACACACACACACACACTATATATATAAAATCAACTTTGACTTCAGTTTTGTGTAAGTTGAAAAGTATAGATCTAGTTGCATTCTTTTATATGTAGACTGTGAATTACACCAGCACTATTTGTTGAAAATTATTACTTTTCCAATGTTTTTTGTCAAAGATCAATTGACCATAGTTTTGTATGTTTATTTCTGGGTCTTCAATTCTTTCCAATTGATCTACATGTCTGTCTCTGTACCAGTTCTATGTGTTTTTATCACTATTGCTCTGTAGTACAATTTGAGGTCAGGGATGGTGATTCCCTCAGAAATTCATTGTTGACAATTATTTTCACTATCTTGGGAAATTTTGTTATTCCAGATGAAGTTGGTAATTGTTCTTTCAATCTGTGAAGAAGTGAGTTCTAACTTTTGGATGGATTGCATCCAATATTTAGATTGCTTTTGGTTTAGATGTCCATTTTCCCCATCTTAATCCTACTGTTCAATGAGTATGGTAGATTTTCCATCTTCTGTGGTCTTCTTTGAATTCTTTCTTCAGAGACTTGAAGTTATTGTCACATGTATCTTTCACTTGCTTGGTTATAATTACACTAAGATATTTTATATTATTCACAACCCTTGTAAAGGATGTTTTCCTAATTTCTTTCTCAGGCCTTTTATCCCTTACATAGAGGAAGGCTAATAATTTGTTTGATTTAATTTTATATCTAGCCACTTTGCTATAGTTGTTTATCTGTAGGAGTTCTCTGGTGTACTTTGTGTGGCTCTTATGTATCCTAACATATCATCAGCACATGGTGATACCTTGACTTCTTCTTTTCCAATTTGTATCACTTTGACCTTCTTTCGTTGTCTAATTGCTCTGGCTATAACTTTGAGTACTATATTGAATAAATAGGGAGAGAGTCTGAAGACTTGTCTTTTCCCTGATTTTAGTGGGATTGTTTCACATTTATCTCCATTTCATTTGATATTGGCTGGTGGTTTGTTTTATAATGCTTTTATTATGCTTGAATTTTTGCCTTGAATTTGTTAACTTTGTAAATTTAACATGAAGTGTTGTTGTATTTTGTCCAACATCTTTTGTCCAACAGCCTTTTCAATATCTAATGCATTTTTCCTTTGAGTTTATTTATTTTGCAAATTATGTTGATGGATTTCTATATATTGAAATATCCCTGGATCCTTGGGATGAGACTACTTGGTTATGGTGAATAATCATTTTGATGTGTTCGTGAGATCGGTTTGGGAGAATTTTATGTAGTATTTTCACATAAATATTCGTAAGTGAAATTGGTCTGAAGTTCTCTTTCTGTATTGGGTCTTTGGTTTGGTATTAGCGTAACTGTGGTTACATAGAATGAATTAAATAGTATTGCTTCTGTTTCTCTGTTGTGGAATAGTTTGAGAAGAATTGATATTAGGTCTTGTTTGAATGTCTGATAGAATTCATAATTAATATCATCTGGCCCTAAGTATTTTTTTTATTTGGAAGATTTTAATGATTGCTTCTATTTCCTTAGGTGTTATGGAATGTTCATATAGATGTTCCAGGTTTTTGTTGTTTGTTGTTGTTGTTGTTGTTGTGGAGGTGGTGGTGGTGGTGGTGGTAGTGGTGGTTATGGACTTTTGAAGTAGGACCTGATGATTTTTTGAATTTCCTCAGTTTCTGTTGTTATGTCTCCATTTTCATTTCTAATTCTGTTAATTTGGATTCTAACTGTGTTCCTTTTAGTTAGTTTGTCTAAGGTATATCTATCCTGCTGATTTTCACAAAGAACCAGCTGTAAGTTTTGTTGAATCAATGTCTAGTACTCTGACTTCATCCCTGAGCTAGACTATTTACTCCTGTCTACTCCTCTTGGGTGTGTTTGTTTCTATTTGTTCTAGAGGTTTCGGATGTGTTGTTAAGTTGCTAGGGTAGGATCTCTTCGATTTGTTTTTGAGGGTACTTAGTGCTATGAATTTGCCATGTAGCAGTGCTTTCATTGTGCTCCATAAGTTTGGGTATTCTATGCCTCCATTTTCATTAAATTCTACAAAGTTTTTCATTTCTTTCTTTTGTTCTCCCATGCCAAGATACATTAAGTAAAGAGTAAAAAGTTGTTCAGTTTCCATGAGTATGTGGGCATTCTGGGTTTGGTTGCTGTTATTGTTGTTTCTGTTGCTGCTCTAGAGTAGCCTTAAACTGTAGTGATTAGATAAAATGCATGGGAATAGTTCAATCTTTTATCTGTTGAGTCTTATTTTTGTTTGATTCTATGCTCTGTTTTGTAGCAGGTACCAGGTAGTGCTCAGAAGACTATGTACCCTTTTTTTTAAATTGAAACATTCTGCAGCTATCTGCTAAAACCATTTGTTTCAAAATATCTGTTCAATTTATAATGTCTCTTATTATTTTCTGTTTCCATGATTTGTCCATTGGTGAGAGTGAGGTGTTGAAGTCTCCCACTATTATTGTGTGAGGTTCCAAATGTGATTTGAGCATTAGTAAAATTTCTTTTACAAATGTGGATGCCCTTGCATTTAGGGCATAGATGTTCAGAATTGAGACTTTCCCTTGGTGGATTTTTCTTTGATGAATATGAAATTTCTTTCCTTTTCTTGCTTGATAACTTTTGGGTTAAAGTCTATTTTATTGGGTATAAAAATGGCAAATCCAGCTTGTTTTTTGGACCATTTGCTTGGAAGACTTTTTCTAGTCTTTTACTCTGAGGTAATGTTTTTTCTTTGTTAATAATGTGTGTTTCATTTATACAGTGAGATGTTGGATCCTGTTTGCATATACAGTCTTTTAGATTGTGTCTGTTGATCGGGAATTGAGTCCATTGATATTGAGAGATATTAAAGACAGATGATGGTTAGTTACTCTCAGACACTGAGCCACCAACAAGGCAGCATACATTAGCTGCTCCAAATCCCCCAACACATACACAGCAGAGTACTGCATGTTCTGTCTTCAATGAGAGAAGATACAGCTAACCCTTGTGAGACTTGAGGTCCCAGGGAATAGGGAGGCAAGACATGGTGTGGTGGTTTGCGGAGAGTGTGGGAGGTAAGGGGGTACCTTCTTAGAGATGGGGTAGAGGAATGGGATGAGGAACTTTTGGAGGGCAGAATGGGAGGGAGATAAAAACTGGACAGTTAAAAGACTAAAGATAATAAAAAATTATTTCATGAGACAAGTTGAGTCATGGCAGCAATTATGAGTCCCATAGTTTTACTTAATCCCCATTGAAATATGGAATTATAAATCACATGTATTTCATGAGGAATGTAATACATTTTTAAAATATAGGCTTAAAGAATACAAAGAAAGCAAACAAACAACCAATCAAACAAATCAGTATGATGATTTTTTTTTGAGGCAAATAAACAGTGCCATCAAACAGAAGAACTAGTAGGGATGAGACGTATCAGAAACAGGGGAATCTCAGAAATGAGAAAAAAGGGAGTAGTGCCAACTCTTTGGCAAACTACTGGATCTGAAGCACGTAAACATAATACCCCACACAGAGGACTATTTTAATCCATCATGTAGCATAAAAGCCTGGATTCACCATGTTAATGTGGTATCTAGATAGGCCTTAAGTATTCAGCTAATAGGCTTCCCTACCTGACCCCAAAAGATATTTAATGAATGGTTCACCTAAGTAAGGTATATGCATTTTCATAGTCCATCAAATAAAACAATTTTAACATCCAATGACCATCTCTTCATCAAAGATTGAGGTGGGTGGTGATGGGGGGAAATTTCCTCATGAAGAGCCATGCCTAAAGCTCTTGTAAAAGGACTTTTCTCTCTTATCCCCTCTGAACTCTCCATATTCACTTGCAATAAAACCCTGTGTCACCCCTTCCTAACCAAAGTTCAGCCTACCTCTTCCTACCTGGTTAGTAGATAGCCTGAGAAAAAGCATGACAGAGGAAGCCTATTTCCAACTCCTAGTATTACCACAGTGTGGAATGAGGGGAAAATAAAAACAAACAAACAGGAGACTGGGAAACATAGCAACTATCCCACATCTTCTTGTGTTCCACCCAAGATAACACAGGCTGTGGACCCCCTTGTTTATTGTGTTTTGTTACCATAAGATGTTTGCAGTGGCTCTGGCTGTAATCCAGGCATTCCAGTTGTGAGTCAGTTACATAGTTCAGCAATTTTTAATATGTATGAATTTAGGAAGTTATTATGCCAGCTGTAATTCTTTAACTTATATATTTCCCAATAATGGCACAAATAAGCCAAGATTTATTTTCATGCTTCATCTCAATACCCAGGCAATCTATTTTAATCCTCTATACTAATCTGGCTACTTCTTAACCATGATTCCAACAATACTTGCAACTAGGCTTTCTGTGTTTCTCCTGAACTCTTAGGAACTCCCTCTCCTTTACATTCTCTTTGTGGATCTTAATCTTCCTTCTTCTCTTCTCCTCCTTCTCATTGGTAGATGTCCTCCCTATTCTCACTTCTACTTAGTCACTAAATGATCTATCTGCATTTATTCACAAGTCACTAAATCAATGGTAAGAATTGTTTACACACACTTGTAACAGGAGATTATTGGTATACGCATTACAATGCCATGTCCTGATTGGAATGAGATATGAGGGTAGAGCAATCAGCACTTCAATAACACAGGGATAACCTTTAAATAGTGCACAAAAATCATTGTGCCTACACAGACTACTAAACTATCACTCCAGCCTTTTGCTAATGTTGTAAAGGTAAATGGAAAACAAAAAATATAATTAATAAAATTCCACAAAGTATAAGGAAAAAATTAGTATTCAATAAACATTTACTTTATATTTGCAAATGTGCCTGTGCAAATATGCATGATCACATATATTATAATAGCACATGGACAGTATATTTCACAACACAATTTAGTGAATTTTGCAGATATAAAATACAGAATGCTGAGTTAAAAATTACACTAAACTTTAGAGTTTGTGTGAAAAATGATATTTTCTCTGTATAGAAGATCTGATAAGTAGAGGTTAACCAAATGAGACAAGACAGTTGCATGTAATGCAGATAGCTTCAGAGGCCTCTAAATTATCACTTATTCAATCCTCACTATGTCTTTGGTCATTACGGACATTTTATCCTAGAAGTGAATGAATTGAGATGCTGAAGCTCTAGTGAGAGCCTTTGTATATTGAAATTTCAAGAATATACAAATTCTCACTCAACAAGAAAAACTTAACTCCTTAAATATAACACAAGGGTGTTCCTTCATGATTAGTAACCAGCATTCTAATTCAGACTATCTGAAAGATGTATCTTCCAATTTCATTATATAATTGAGATGTTAAGAATCAGGTGACCAAATAGCTAAGTGACAGTCACTTAAATATTGCTTTGTCAATTAAGCTGTGGATTTTCTAGACTTTTATTCTAAAGACCCAGAGTAGTAATAAAGAACGCATGGAGGATCATGGAAATGTATGCTTATTCCATCATTTACTCATCTATCATTCACTTTGCAGTTTCAACCACAGTTGCAAAAATTCCTACCAAGCTTTCAATGTGCTCTTAACACATTCTTTTCAAGATACACTCTACTTTTTCATAATCAAAAATCTTTCCTGCACGTAGAGTCTGGCTACAAATTATGTTTAAATTTATCCATATTCATGTTGCTGTATTTTGTAAAAGGTATTATGAGCTCAGTAGAAGATAGTGTTTCACCAATACTGAACTTGGTAAGAATAGAATAATCATTTAAAACTTTGCAATTGAAAATTTTAAATATTGTGTGGATATGTTTTGTTTTCTAGTATGTAAGTGCTGTATCTGTTGATGCACCAATTAATCATCATTTCACTTCTATTAGAATTCTTTACTATTAGAATTTTAAAAATATGAAACCAAGAAATTTATCCATTATGGCTGTCTCAGAATTCTTTCTCTTTGGATTGAAAGCAAATCCAGTTTTGCTTCCCCTTGATTTTTAACCTGTTTCTGTCCATGTTCTTGGTAATCATCTTAAAACATAACATTTCCCATTATGATGACTATTTGCACTGACTGTTGCCTTTATATTTCCATGTATTTATTCTTCTCTGGTCTATCATACAGTGATACTTGCTTAAACAGTAATACAATTCCAAGGATGATGGTGCACATCCCATAACTGTATGCAAACATCACTTACACAGCATCCATGAACTAGGTGTCATTTTTCTTAAAATGCATTGGATTAGAAAACTGTCTACTTGCAATAATGACTTACAACTGTTACCCTTTAATGTCCTCGATCATGTTTAATCATTTTATCTATGTGTGTCTTTTGTATATTATCTTTTTCATTAATTCTTTGCAACCTTACCCATACTATATTGATGTGGAAAATATCATTCTGCACAGACCTTAAATTCTGCTACTCCTTGTGTGATATTTCTTAACTAATTAAGTTCTTCTGTTCTGACAGTTTAGTCAAAATATTCTAGTATCTGTGACTTTTGTATGTTGTGGTTTCTCTGGGATAATTTTTTCTTATTCCTGTATATATGGTCTTGATAATACCATCATTGAGAAGGAAGTATAAATCATTTCTACCTGTGGCTCTCATCTGTCAATTTTGCGTTTATTCTTTGGATATGTTTTGTTGCTTACATTAATTCTAAGAATTCTGCCTTTTCCAGAAAATCTATTGTGGTATGTGACATATGTACTATGGTCCTTTAAATGTTTGCCACCTTTATCTACAGTCTGAGGAACAAAGACATGTCTGATTCATTGAGGAATGTTATTGTCAACTGTCCTTCTGTCCAGTGATGTGACATTTCATTTGAGCTTAAGTTTCTAAAGGATTACTCAGAGAAAACATTACTGTTCACCCATAAAACTGATTATTCTTTCAAAAATTAATTCTAGTATGCATATATGGTCCAGTATCAGAAATATTTCATTTGAATGGAAATAGTACTGTCATGCTTTCTCAGTGAGTCTTACACATAATATCATTTGACTCACCAAAACTATTTGGGTAAGTGGAAATAAATGTGTAGAAGGGCTTACAGTTTTATGAAGTATTCTCTGGAGCAAAACAGATAATGTTTAGAAGCAAGGTATGGGGCTGGCATTTTTGAGTTGATGTTATCATACATAGGAGTAGTTTCTATAAATATATGAGCAGAGACAATATTGAATAATTGAGAAAGTCCTTTTTAAATATAAGAGATGGGTGCTCATATTATGTGAGTTTTGTCTGTGTTTAGTTCCTCTATATTAAAATATCACAAGAGAACTACTCACCTAAGACATAAAAATTTTCCTTTTTACTTAGTGAATAAAAGAGTATTCATGATTACATTGGAATATATAAAGTTTAGGACTGAAATATATTAAACTTGGGTTTCCTAGAACAGAATTTGTATTTGCTTTAAAATAACTGTTTAGTCTATATTACTTTTGGATTTTCAACCCCTCTATTCCACAAAATCATATTGTATGTACATCTTAATTCATCCTTTTTAAAACTAAAATTTGGATTTATTAATATATCCTTCCCTAAAAATTATCTGTACTACAAAGTTTCTTTTTCATCAATCTTTTTTTTTTTTTTTTTTGCCAGTAGTATTTTATTAAGTTAGGTTTTTTATTTATGTTGTTGTATTAAGTAAATAATTTTTTCACTCCGGTCCTTGTATTAAAAGATGCAAGGCCCAAAGCCAAAGAGATGACTTATTGATTTATAATGCATCCATATTTTGTAAAACAGAAAATCTTTTGGTTACTAGCAATTGTCAGTGTACTCACAAGTTCTTGGAAATCTGACTCAATTGTTTCAAATGCCTTTAGTGATTGGGGTCATATATCCTAATGTATTCCCATGTATGTACACACATGCATGCAATCACACATACACACAAAACACATACAATCAAAGATGTTTGAAAAAACCTGGAGGCTGTACTTGTCCCCCAGGGTATCTGCTATATCCAGGAACACAGCTTTGGCCCTCCTCTCAATACTCACACCAACTGGAACCCTCACAGGATCAGCAGATATAGGATCTATCCCTTTATGCCTGAGCACCATCTGATGTCCAGTCTGCCCTTTCACCTGGACCCATAGTAGATTGACATACCTGCCCCCTCCCTTATCCCAGAGCTGAACTATCTCCCAAGAGGACTGCCATAACCAGGGATAAAAGGACAAAGGGATACAGGGACACAGTAGGCCTGCTCTAACCATGGACAGATGAAACCTGCTCTAACCAGAGACAACACTGACTGCCTCCCAGGATCCCTGCTCTAAATCAGGTTATATAGCTCTACCTGCCTCCAAGGAGTATTGCTACAATCAGAGACACCACAGGCAGTTACCAACAGAAATAACCACATGAAGAAAGGCAATCATAAATATATATGCAACAGAAGTTAATGTACCATAAGAGCCTAGTTCTCTTATCACAGCATGCTCTGAATACCCTAACATACCCAAAGAGTAAGATTCTGACGTAAAATTCCATATTTCAAAAATGATTTAGACCTTTAAGGAGTATATAATAAACTCCCTTAAAGAAATACAGGAAAACACACTCAAACAGATAAAGGAATTGAAGAAAATGGTAGAAACCATAAAAATATTAATAGAAACAATAAAGAAATCACAACTGGAGGCAAGCCTTGAGATAGAAAAAATTAGGAAAGAGATCAGGAGCTACTAATGCAAGTATCAGCAACATATTACCAGAAATGAAAGGAGAGTCTCAAGGGAGAAGATACCATAGAAGATATCCACATATAGGTCAAAGGTTTACATAAAGTAAAATGTTCCTAACCCAAAACTTCCAGAAAATTTGGGACACAATGAAAAGACTAGGCAAGTGAAAGACCTGTATGAAAAAAAAAAAAAAAACTTTAAGGCCATGAAGCAAAAAATCAAAGAAGACTTCAGAAGATGGAAATATTTCCCATGATCATGATGAGGCAGGATTAACACAGTAAAAAGAAAAATATACCAAAAGTAATCTACAGGTTCAGTACAATACCCATGAAAACTCCAACACAATTTTTCATTGACATGGAATGAGCAATTCTCAATTTTATATTGAAAAAAGAAAACAGCAGAACAAAAAAGAAAAAAATATCTCAATAGTTAAAGAACAACTGGGGGAAATCACCATCCCTGAACTCAAGCTGTGCTACAGAGCAATAGTGATAAAAAGCATTATGGTATTTGTTCATAAGCAGACAAGTCAAACATGGAATAGAATTGAAAACCAATAA
This sequence comes from Rhynchomys soricoides, assembly GCA_019843965.1. Classification (NCBI taxonomy): domain Eukaryota; kingdom Metazoa; phylum Chordata; class Mammalia; order Rodentia; family Muridae; genus Rhynchomys; species Rhynchomys soricoides. Next base: position 11,673 of record JADRCH010006771.1, read on the forward strand.
ATAAAGACACACACCTATGAACAGTTGATCATTGACAAAGAAGCCAACACTATAGAGTAGACGAAAAGAAAGCATCTTAAACAAATGTTGCTAGTCTAACTAGATGTGTGCATGTGGAAAATGAAAATTGATCCATATTCACCATTTTGTAGAAAGCTCATGTCCAAGAAGGACAAGGAACTTACTATAAAACTAGATTCAGTGAATATAATAGAAGAGAAAGTTGGGAATAGCTTTTAATGTTTTGGCGTAGGGGAAAATTTCCTGAACAGAACACCAACGGCTGAGGCTTTATGATCAACAGTTGACAAATGGTACCTCTTGACATGGAAAAGCTCCTGTAAGGCAAAGGACATTATCTACATGTCAAAACAGAAACTTGCAGATTAGGAAAATATCTTCAGTATCCTAAAATCCTACAGAGAGCTAGTATACAAAATACACAGAAATTTCAAGAAGTTAGACTCCACAAAACCAAATATTTCAATGAAAAATTAGAGTACAGAGATAAATTGAATTGGCTACAAAGGAATCTCAAATAGCTGAGAAGCATGTGCTGGCCACATATGGGGCATAGGAGGGTCTTGTTAGCCATCAGTGGGAGGAGAGGCCCTTGGGCCTGAGGGTATTAGATTCCCCCAGTATAGGAGAATGCAAAGGAGGGAAGTTGAGAGTGGATGGGTGAGTGGGTGGGGGAATATCCACATAGTGGCAGGGAGAGAAGGAAGGAAATGGGGAGGCTCCAAAGGGGAGATCTGGAAAGGGGAACACATTTGAAATGTAAATATAGTATGGAAGATAAATAATAAATAAATAAATAAATAATAAAGGAAAAATGGGAAAAAAAAAAGAAATGTTCAAAATCCCTGAGTCATTGGTGAAATGGAAATCAAACTGACCTTGACATTACACTTTACCTAATCAGAATGTTCAAGATTCAAAATTCAAGTGACAGTACATGTTGGCATGGATGTGGAGAAAGAGGAACACTCCTCTATTGCTGGTGGGATTGCAAACTGTTATTATCACTCTGGAAATCAGCCTGGTAGTTACTCAGAAATTTGAAAATACTTATCACTCAAAATCCAGATATTCTGTTCCTGGGCATATACCCTAAATATGTTCTACCTTACCGGAAGGACACATGTTCCACTATGTTCCTAACAGCCTTTTTTTGTAATAGGCAGAACCTGTAAGCAAGTCAGATGTCCATCAACCAAAGAATGGATATAGAAAATGTGGTTTATTCTGGCAATGGAATACTATTCAGCTATTTAAAACAAGGACAACATGAATTTACAGACAAATGGATGGAAATAGAAAATATCATCCAGAGTGTGGTAGCCCAGACCCAAAAGTCATGCATGGTATGTACTCACTAATAAGTTAATATTAGCCAAAATGTACAGAATGTCCATGATACAACTCACAGACTGTAGGAAATTTAACAAGAAGACTCAAGTAACGATGCATCAATTCCACTTAGAACTGGGAACAAAATAATCATGGGAGGCTGTAGAAGAGAGGGATGTCTGTGGAAGAGAAGATTGGGATGGGAAATGGGGTTCAGAATCAGGTATGGGGGTTACTGGAGAGAACCCCAAGGTGCCCGGTGTTTGAATGGTATTATGTAGCTGCAGGGAATAGGTAGTTTGGGGGAACCTCTGGAAAGTCCTACAGACCTGAGATATGAGAGTCTCCTATGGCTCATTGGGGTTGACCTTAGTTGAAATGATCATTAGTGGGAGATGAAATCTGAAGAGACACCATTCCAATGGATATACAGGGCACCCATAGGAAGGTTGGGTCTACCCATCTTCCTTCAAAACTTTTGACCTAGAATTGTCCATATCTAAAAGAATTGCATGGACAAAAATGGAGCATAAATGAAAGAAAAGACCACTCAGTGACTAGCCCAACTTTAGGTCCATCGCATTGGCAGACACCAAATCCTGACACTATTACTGATGGCACATTGTTCTTGCAGACAGAAACCTAGCATGGCTGTCTTTTCAGATGCTCTACCAGCAGCTGACTGAGATATATGGATACTTATAGTCAATCATTTGACTGAGGTAGCTGACCTCTATGGAAGAGTTAGGGGAAGGATTGAAGCAATTGAAAGAGATGACATAAGACGACCAACCATATCAACTAAACTGGAACCTGGGGAGCTTCTGGAACGAAACTTCCACCGAAAAGCATATGGGGGCTGAATGGTGGCCCCTACAAATATGAACAAAGGACTGCCCTCTTTGACCTCGGTGAGAAAAGATGTGCCTAATCTTGTAGAATTGATGCCCCAAGGAAGGGGGATCCTGAGGGGCTTGAGGTGGGCTTGGGTGGATGAGTGAGGAGCTTAGGTAGGTGGGTGGGTATGGGGGACCAATGTCTTAGAGGCAAAGGAAACGGTGATTCTATGAAGGATTCTAGGATGGGAAACAAGAGAAGGGGTCAACATTTAGAATGTAAATAAATAAAATAATTTAATAAAATAGTTTAGAACAGAACCTGACACTAGTTCTTGTGTTGTGATCTTAGCTTCCATTTCATCAATTTCAAAATACTAAGACTATTAAAAAGAACATCATTATTAAGCATCTTCTTGATCTATGTGTCTAGGTCAAAAAAACCAGAGATATCTGAATGACACCCAATTTTCTTGAATTTTAAATTCAAGTAGCAGTACAATTAAATTTTTCCATTTCTATGATTTTTAGTTTGTCATGATATTTTTTCCTTGAATGTAGAAGCATCATGGAAGAGGGCATGGAAGGATTGTTAAAGTCACAATACAAGGAAAACTACTGTGAAGCAACATTTCCTACAGATGTATTCATGAAGATGACTGAACACATGTCATATCACTACACATTTTTCCATGGAAGGATTGAAATTTCATGGATCCCCATCCAAGACAAACAACCCCTAAATTTAACAAAAAATTTATCTAGCCGTTCCCAGGGACAAAATACTTATTGGCTCTCCAGTGAAGTGTGATAAGCATTGAAACCTTATGGGGTGATCTTTTTGTGCACTGTGTAAAAATGATCTCTGTATTATTCAAATGCTCATTTCTGTGGTAGCAGATAGTTGAGTGCAGACCACACTTTGATATTGCTATTTAGATGGCTACATCCTATTT
>JADRCH010006775.1:1021-12730 GCA_019843965.1 Rhynchomys soricoides
CCCCCCCCCCCCCCCCCGCAGCCAGCTTGTCACCACAGCTCTGGACTCCCAGCTGTCTGCATTTTGATCCCGACTCTGAGTGCAAATCACTCAGCTGCTGGGAGACTCGGTTTCTTTTGCCTGGAAAATGGCTCACTGATGATGATGATGATGATGATGATGATGATGATGATGATGATAAAAAAAAAGACTTTCTGCTTGTGATTGGTAGAGAGAAACCAAACAGCCCAGTGGGTTTGGTTAAGAGGGTGTGCTAAAGCACGGACAGCTGGGGGAAAGGGATCTACTTAAAGAAATCTTTACATAGCTTGGAAAGAGAGCAATCTACCCACTTTGCAGGTGAAGAAACTGAGGCTCAAAGCCGCGTGATTTGCTTATCTATCCCCTCATCCACTAATACAAGACACAGGGCTGGAACCAACACGTTAATCTGGACCAGGTCACATTGTCTTTTTTTCTCAGGAGAGGGAGGAAAGACCTCCAGAGCCTCAGACTCCCCTTTCAGAGATCTTGGGGATGGGGATTATTGCATCCCCCCTGTGAGAGTTGCTGACCTGGCCTGTGGGAGGCTACTCACCTGTGTCTTGCTGGAACTGATTGAAGGTTGGGTACCAGCTGGGCGTCCACCTGGCCAAGGACCACAGAGCCCCGGGCATCCTCCTTAAGAACATTCTGGATGTGGTGGCACACGGTGGTGGCCGTGTAGGGTCTCCAGCGGCTATGCTCATTGAGCCACTCCCACACCACCACCCGGGCCACGTTCTGCAGCGGGAAGCCCAGCCCGTTCACCGGCACCATCACACCTTGGCCTGGCCTTGACATGGCCGCTGCCTTCTGCAGGGCCAGGACCCCACTGTTGCTGGCCCAGTTCCTCCTGGGTCTGGGAGCACCGGGGAAGCTTCGTCCTCCCTCTCCAGGGCAGGCGACGAGGAGTGTGGCATCTTTTCCAGCTGGGCTCCTCTCCAAGGCCTAGAGGCCTGGGTTAGGGGGTTGGGTGGCCATCCAGACGCTGCGAGGACCGTTTCCTGCAGAGCGCAGCTGTTGCACACAGCGGTCCTCGGAAGGCAATGTCTGTCCTAGGTGGGGGACATGCTCTCAATTCCTTAGTCCCCTCGGTGCAGGTGCAGGAGTGAGGAGGCGCTTGCCTCTAGGTCCGGCCTTTCCCTGCTTCTCTCCCGTTCCTTCTGTCCGCCACACAGGGCCTTGTCACCCGGGAGGCCCTGGTCCCAGCCTGCTGCTCCCTGCGCGCTCAGCTCTGCTTTCCAGATCCCGTGCCTCGCTTCGGGGTGACTCGGCTCCGCCCCTCCCGACGGGGCTCCCTGCACCCCTGCACCCCTGTCCCCTCTCCTGGCTGGCCTGAGTGGTCGCAAATCTCCCAGAGAGGGGGGCGGAGCGTGGGGGATCGTCGCTCCGGAGCTGTAGCTGGGGGACCCTAGGGGGGCGGGGGGGCGTGGGCACGCCCCACCCCACTGGTGTTCGCGACCTGCAGGGGCGACAAGTAGGGGAGAGGGCCCTTTAAGAAGAGAGCAGCCCCCTCCCCCTCCCAGGAGCCGCGGCAGAGAACAATGGGGCGCCGATGGGGGGGGCGGCAGGGAGGCTCGGGGGTCCGTGCCCTGCAGTCCCTGGGGTGCTCGGAAAGAGTGGACACCGGACCCTAGACTGTCACCCGCAGTGGCCCGTGCTCGGTCGGAGCGCATCCCTCGCCCCAGGGCCGCACGCTACCGAGGGCTGCGGTGTGGGATGCAGGGACGCGGGATGTGGGGATGCAGGATTCAGGGATGCAGAATGAAGGATGTGGGATGAAGGGATTCGGGTTCAAGATGCGGGATTGTCGAGATGGGTGGAGGGTGCAAGGTGCAGCCGCGACCTAGGTTTCCTCAGGGGTGGCGTCCCCGGGGGCAAAAGAGCTGCAGTTTGTTATGTCCCCGCCCAGTGGCATCTGCCCGTGGGCCCTCTGGAGCCAGGGTTTTGGGGTCACTGAGCTGTGCGCTCACCGTGATCTCCCGGAGCTGGCTCTTTCCCAGCCGGCTCCTGGGAGGGAGGGAGGACACCGCTTTGCCCCAGCCCGGACCTTGCTCGCCGGACAGACAGACAGACAGGAGGACGCAGTAGTCCTGGTGCGCGGACGCGTCCGACGCGTCGGACGGGTCGCTGGGATCCCGCGGGTGGAGGCGGCCTCGGGGCGGGGCAGGTAGAGGAAGAGGAGGAGACCGATCCGCCCAGCTGCGGTGACACGCGAGTCACCGAGTCCCCGGCTGGGCCCACGAGGCTTCGGATCCAGGCAGGGAGACACTAACCGGATCTGTGTTTAGGGGTTGGTTCCGGTTCCAATCTATTGCATTTAGCGGCTATGCTAGGGCTTGGTACACAACAGGCGCTCAATAAATGCTTGAATGAATGAATCTGATTTAGAGACAGTCTAAGGCCTGCTCATAAGCCCTTCTGGGGTGGCTACCCATCTCCTCACCGGAGTGGAAGGGGCCCAGAGTCCCATTTCAGAGCAAAAGGAACTCTGAAGCCTGGAGGGTTCAGAAGGCCAACTACAGCTCACAGAGTATAACGACCAAGTTTTGCAAGGCTGGAGAGACAGCTCAGACCTTAAGAGCATTGGCTTCCAGAGGGCCCAGGTTCAAGTCTCAGCACCCACGTGGCAGCACATCCAGTTCCAGAAGATCTATCACCCTCACATAGAAACAAACCATTCAAAACACCAATGCACATAAAAATAAAGCCTTGGAACAAGGAAAAGGATCAAGTCCAGCATCCCAGGAGTCTGGACAGCCACCTGAACTGTTTCCAGCTCTAAACAACAGTTCTTTCCTGGGCCAGAGTGATGGGGACATCATCTATCTGTCACTGGGGGGGGGGGGGGGAGGACCGGGCCGGGGGGGGGGGGGGGGGGGGGGGGGGAGGTGAGGAGGGAGGGAGGGAAGATCTCATACCAAGACCCTTGCAGCCACCTGCAAACTGCAGGGTTATCACTTGGGGCAGCAGTTCAAGTGTTCATGGACACTGTGATAAGCCCTTTGGCCTCTGGCAAGCTAAACACAGCATCAGAGGACACAGGCATGGACTTAGAGAGGAGACATCCAGGGCCTGCCGTGTTTAGAATGGGAAAGATGAGATGCCACAGCCCAGGCTGTGTGGGACTGTGACCCAGGCAGCTGAGCAGGGTTAAGGAATCTGTTTGGGAGCCAAACCAGAGCGGCCCTTGCTTGCTTCTCTGTTGGGATCTGGACGGGGTGGGGGAAGGGGAAGCAAGGTCAAGGGCAGGCTACACTAGACTGCTGCACCCGCTCCATTGGAGACTGTGCAGCATGGAAAGCAAGGAGCTTGAATGGCAGCCAGTCCGGGGGTTCGTGCCTCGAGAGGCTAAGCCCCCTAGAGGTTGGGGACACGGTTTCCCTTGAATATTTGTTAGTTCAGGCTGGAGACAGTTAAGCTGGGGATTGCTTGGAGGCATGTGGGTTTGCAGCTTGTTAACTTACTGTGCTAGGATTGTTCCACAATCATCAGAGCAGAAATTGAATAAGGAGAACCTTGATGTTCCAGGAGAAGGGGAGGCGGCCACTGAGAGTTGGCAGATCACCAGCGCAGCTGCCATGGTGACCAGCACCATCACAAATGTCCATTAGGGAAAGTACTAAATGAGCTACAACAGCTTGAATCAGGAGAAGGGAAAAGTCCTAGAAATAAACGTAGTATTCCAAGCTACCTTGAGGAAAAGGTCCAAGAATACCAGTCACTAGGACTCACAGCTAGAGACAAGAATGGAACTCTCCAAATATTAATAAGAGATCATTGGTGGACTCCAGGGACTTACCAAGGACCATATAAACTAAAAACAACTCCTGCTGCCCCCTTACCATACACAGGACAGTATGATAAGTATTTAAACAGATGGGTAGTCATTATAGGAAGAAAAGTAAAATATTATAGTTTAGGATTTTGGGATAGGATTAAGAGAAGCCGTGCTCCCTGGTGTACCTTAACTCCAGCACAACAATTAAACTTACGTTGGTAAGTATATGTGTTTCTCACGTACACTCCTCAGGGGCAACGGTATCTTGGTAGTTTTTCATTAACCCTCAAGCAAAAGAAAGAACATTTGCTATGTGCTTTGGCTAGAGAAATCATGAGCCCTGAGTCATGCCCCATTGTGAAAAAGAATAATCACTAATCCTGAGAGTCAATAAGAAAATTCATCAAAGTTAACTGTCTGACACGCTCACCACAATAAGGCTATTTTTATAAAAGAACTGCTTGAAGAACTCTATGAAATTCCCCTGTACTTGTAATTGTTTGTTTGAATTTTGTTTTCAGGATCATGTTAATCATAAACTAAGAATAATGTCAATGATTGTATTCCTTGTTTCCTTATGCTAATATTATAAAAGCTGATGCTCTCCAAGTAAAGTTGGCAGCAGTAGATACAACCTCTCTTGTGTCTGTGTCTCTGTTGTCAAGCCGACTCCGTTCCATACCTGGGCATCCTCAGTCTCCCCCCGCAGTCCAACTGAGCGAGTCTGCGGCAAGTGGCGCCCAAACAAGGGACCTGAGGACAGGTATATTCTTTTCTTTTCTCTGTATTTTCCTTTCTCAGGAACGGATAGGATCTCACTGAGGGAGCTGCAGTCCCGCCTACAGAAGGAAGGTAAGTTAAGGGTGAGTAATCCATTCGCATAAAGGAACCATGGGCGGATCAGAATCAAAAGGGCAAAAGCTCTTTGTCTCTGTTCTAAAACATCTCTTGGCAGAAAGAGGATTGAAAGTCTCCGAAGAGACTGGAAAGGCATTCTATCAATTTTTAATGAAGGTTTCTCCTTGGTTCCCGGAGGATGGAGGACTCAATTTGACAGACTGGAAGCGTGTAGGTAAGGAAATGAAACAATATGCTAGTGAGCATGGGGATGGGGCTATCCCTCCTCACGCCTATCCAATTTGGCTACAGTTAAGAGAGATATTAAAAGAAGAGCCAGATTTGGCCTTACTCTCTGCTGAAACTGCTTCCCTCAAAGGGATTGCAGGGCAAGAGGAAGGTTGTGGTAGAAATTATGGTACCAATAAGCCTCACAGAAAAAATGTGAACAGGGGTGGAGATGATGACTTTCTCACTCCAGAAGAAGAAGGGGAGTTAGAGGAAGAAGCTGCTCGGTATCATCATGATGATGAGTTTACATTCCCAGTTAGAATAAAAGGGAAAAGGCCGGTACCTGCCCCTCGTAGGAGACTACTTCCCCCCCGTAGGCTTTGCTGGAGCAATGGCTCAAGCCAAGGCAGAAGGAGACACCACTTTCACTGCCTTTCCGGTTGTATCCACAGGGGATAGTGATGAGGATGAAGAGGCAATTTGGGAACCACTTCCTTTAAAGACCTTAAAGGAATTGCAGGTGGCGGTAAGGGACATGGGACCCTCTGCCCCTTATACTATTCAGATAGTGGATATGGTGGCCAGCCAATGGCTCACACCTCATGATTGGCATCAGACAGCTAAAGTTACGTTGACCCCAGGAGATTATATTCTATGGAGAACAGAGTATGAGGAAAAGGCAAGAGAGACAGTGCAAAAGAATCAGAATAAGAAGGGAAAGAAAATTACTATGGATATGATGTTAGGCACTGGAACTTATATTTCTCCTCAGTCACAGGTCAAGCTTCCAAAAGCAGTTTTGCAGGAGGTCACAACTAATGCTGTTTTGGCATGGAGATCTCTCCCTCCTCCTGGAACCAACAAGACAGTCTTGGCAGGTATCAAACAGGGAAATGAAGAACCTTATGCTACATTTGTTTCCCGACTTGAGGAAGCTTTAAACAGAATGATGCCCCCCAATGAAGGAACAGAGATACTATTGAGACAACTAGCCTGGGAAAATGCTAATACATTATGCCAAGATCTCATTCGCCCCATGAGGCGAACAGGAACCATACAGGATTATATTAAAGCTTGCGTTGATGCCTCCCCTGCTGTAGTACAGGGGATGGCGTATGCCGCAGCCATGAAAGGTCAAAAATACTCCCAATATGTACGCCAGACGTACGGGGGAGGGAACTCTAAGGCAAAAGGATTAATGACATGTTATTCCTGTGGCAGTCCTGAACATATAAAAAGGGACTGCCCCAAGAATAAGGGAGAGGGCGTAAGGCGCCCCCAACCAGGGATTTGCCCTAGATGTAAAAAGGGCAAGCACTGGAAAAATGAATGCAAGTCAAAATTTGACAAAGATGGAAACAGATTAGAAGATAAGACGGAGTCAAAAAACTCCTAATGGGGCGACCCCTCAGCCCCGTTGAAAGAGGGGAAGAGAAGGGGAGATCCCTTCAGGAGAATAATAGTCAGATGAAAAAGCCAGTCTGCACTGTTCATGATTTGCCTCGAGCTACAGCAGGAAGTGCAGGACTGGACCTAGCTGCTGCAAAAGATGTTATCTTTTCGCAGGAGGATGGGGTACAGCTCATACCTACTGACATACTTGGCACCTTGCCAGAAGGAGTTCCAGGACTCTTACTGGGAAAAAGTTCTAACTATAAAAGAGGCATTGAGGTTTTGCCAGGGGTAATAGACTCTGATTTTACTGGGACAATAAAAATCATGGTTAAAGGAAGTAAGCCTACAGTGCTCATAAGAAAAGGAGAGAGGATTGCTCAATTGCTCCTGTTGCCTTATTTAAAGTTACCTAACCCTGAATTATCTAGTGATAGAGGAGAGGGACAATTTGGATCCTCGGATGTTGTTACATGGGTGACAGAAATTAATCAACATCGCCCTATGATGACCATTAACCTTAATGGAAGGGCCTTTGAGGGATTATTGGATACAGGAGCTGATAAAACCTGTATTGCAGGAAAAGATTGGCCCAGAACCTGGCCAGTACAATCGACATCCGTATCTTTACAAGGACTAGGAATGGCGACAGGAGTGGTCAGAAGCAGTGAGGCTATCCACTGGAGGCATGGAGGGAAAAAAGGGGTAATACACCCTTATGTTATTTCTACCCTTCCATTTACCCTATGGGGAAGAGATATAATGGAAGACATGAATGTGCATTTGATAACAAAAGAACAGGATTTTTCACAGGGGCCATTGAAGAATCACTATATGCAGATAAAATATCTTGGAAGAGTGAACAGCCTGTATGGCTAAATCAATGGCCCCTTAATGAGGTAAAAATAAAAGCCATACAAGAAATAGTTGAAGAACAACTTCAAAAGGGACATATAGAGGAAAACAATAGCCCTTGGAATACTCCAATATTCGTTATAAAAAAGAAATCAGGAAAATGGAGACTATTGCAAGACTTAAGGGCGGTAAATAATACCATGCACGACATGGGTGCATTACAGCCTGGCCTCCCCTCACCAGTAGCAGTACCAAAGGATTGGCCAATAGTGGTCATAGATTTGCAGGATTGCTTTTTTACTATTAAATTACATCCAGAAGATTGTCAGAGGTTTGCTTTTAGCATACCAGCAATAAATTTTAAAGAGCCATATAAAAGATATCAATAGAAAGTATTACCACAGGAAATGAAGAACAGTCCAACTCTATGTCAGAAGTTTGTTGCCATGGCCATTAAAAGGATTAGAAAAAATGAACCCAGAAGCTTATGTCATTTATTATATGGATGATATATTGTTGGCAACCAAGAACAGACATACACTGGATACACTTGTTATACAGTTAATGGAAGCCTTAGAGAAAAAGGGGCTGGTAGTTGCACCAGAAAAGGTTCAGAGGAATGAGAATATAAAGTATCTGGGAACCCTTATAGAGGATAATGTCATCACCACACAAAAACTGCAAATTAGGAGAGACAAAATGAAAACCTTAAACGATTTTCAGAAAATATTAGGTAATATAAATTGGATTAGACCTTATTTAAAGATAACTACGGGGGAACTAAAACCCCTGTTTGAGTTACTGAATGGGGAAACTGCCCCACAATCTCCTAGGACTCTGACCCCGGAGGCTTGTCAGGCTTTAGCCTTAGTAGAGGATAAGTTGTCCCTAGCTAAGGTACAAAGGGTAGATTATAGAAAGCCTTGGAAGCTCTGCATATTAAATACCTCCTATACTCCCACTGCCTGTTTATGGCAGGAAGGAATATTAGAATGGATTCATTTACCTCATTTAGCCACCAAGATGGTTAGTGCATATGATACCTTATGCACTAAACTGATTGTTAAAGGAAGAAACAGATCAAAAGAGTTGTTTGGCGCTGACTTCCATGACTTGGTTATTCCTTACACTAGACAGCAATTTGATTACTTGCTACAAGAAGAAGAAGAATGGGGGATTTCTTTGATAGGTTATCTAGGGACCATCAGTTTTCATCTCCCCAAAGATCCCATCCTAAGTTTTGTAAAGGAAACAGAAATCATTTTTCCTTCACGGTGGTCAAATCATCCTTTACAAGCTGCAGTTGCTGTATTTACTGATGGCTCCTCTTCAGGAAAGGCGGTTGTCGTACCTGAGAGAAGCCCTCCAGTTATTAAATTTTTTAAAGATCTGACTGCACAACAAGTGGAAATTGAAGCTGTAATTTTAGCTTTCACAGAAATACAGGAACCATTTAATCTCTATACAGATTCAAAATATATAGCAAGATTGTTTCCAGCTTTGGAAACTGCTGTCATTTCCCCTCGAACAAGAATATACCCCAGATTAATGGCTCTACAAAGCTTAATTCATCAACGAAGCAATAAATACCATGTGTCTCATATCAGAGGACATACAAATCTTCCAGGACCTCTTAGTAGAAAAAACAGTTTGGCCGACTCCTTAACAAGAGTCATGACAACACTAGAAGAGGCCATTTCAAGCCATAAAATTCACCATCAAAACTCAGCAGCCTTGAGGTATGATTTTAAGTTAACCAGAGAGCAAACAAAGAAAATAGTGAAACAGTGTGCTGCTTGCCCCAACATAGGGAATGTTCCTCAGGCCGGGGTAAATCCCCGAGGACTGAAGGCAAGAGTTTTGTGACAAATGGATGTGACACATGTTGCAGAGTTTGGAAGATTGTGTTATGTGCATGTTACAGTAGACACTTACTCACACATGGTCCATGCTTCTGCTAGAACAGGAGAAGCAGTTAAGGATGTACTGCAGCATCTAACAACAAGCTTTGCTACTATGGGAGTTCTTATGAAACTTAAAACAGACAATGCTCCGGCCTGTACTGCTAAATCATTACAGCAATTCCTGAGCCAATGGCACGTTGAGCATATCACAAGAATTCCCTATAACCCCCAGGGACAAGCAATAGTAGAGAGAACTCATCAGGTATTAAAAGCCCAAATCCAAAAGTTAAAGCACACGGGAAACTATTTTTCTCCTCATCAGTTATTATCGCATGCCTTATTTGTTCTAAATCATGTGAATAAAAATGAAAAAGAGATAAGTGCTGCTGAAAAACATTGGGGAACAGAGGAAGTGGAGAAAAAACCACTTGTTCATTGGAAGGATCAGTTGACGGGTACTTGGAAAGGGCCAGATGTGCTCATTGCCTCTGGACGAGGCTATGCATGTGTGTTTCCACAGGATGCCGACGCCCCCATCTGGGTCCCCGACCGACTCATTAGACCATTCTGCGCCTCGCGTCTCGAGAAGACGAAAGCGAAAGCAGAAGAAAGCTTTACAACAGACAATGCGAAAGTTACAAGACCTACAGCTGACCAGCAAGAAGACTCCGAGAAAGACCCCGACATGGACACAAATGCGCCATTTAACCATTGAGGCTAAGAGCATGGTGCGAGCCTCTCAGGCTCCTTTAACTGCCACCACCATGTTCTTGGCTATGCTTGCATTACTGGGGGTTGGGCCGCCATGTGCGTCAGGGGAAAGTTACTGGGCGTACATTCCAAAACCGCCCTTGCTTCACCCCGTAGGGTGGAATGAGCAGAAAAACATTAAGGTCATGACTAATTCCACTGACCTTTTGGGGGGATCTCCCGATTACCATGAAGAGAGAAACCAGTCAAGTTTTGTTAATTATGCAGGACAAAGTGACTCCATTCCGCTCTGCTTCTCCTTCAGAGGAGCATCTCCAGTAGGTTGTCTCCCGGTGAGTCACAGAACTTTCTTGACTGATACACCAGAAGGTACTGCTCCAGAACATAAACCTCTGGAAAAAGGTAAATCCTCAGAAAAAAGGAGGATATGGGAAATACAATTAATGACCGTGGGTTATTCGTCATTTAATGACACCCACCAATCTACTCAGGAAATGCCTGCCGATCTGGCTCATTGTACTATGAAATACAAGAAAGATAAATTTTGGGAGGAAAATAAAGAAGAAATACCCAGATGGTTACTCTGTGGCTTCCCCACTAAGGGGACAAAACATGTGCCTTATGGCACTAAAGAGGAGATCTGAGACTTCTCGATCTCCTCTCCAGACTATGACTATACACAATATATCAAAAATAATTCAGAGAAACTAAATGGGTATGAATTTAAATCCTCAAACAAGGAACCTTTAAGGAGATGGTATTCCGCTGGATGGGTTATGCCAACCTTTTATTTAAAGGATAAGATTTCAGGGCAATTTCATAAAGGACAAAGTCAATTGTATCGGCTGTTAGCTGCTACTGATTCTATTTTCTTACAAAAACCTAAAAGGGCCGATTCTTCTCTTACCTCTGCCTCTAGCATTCCAGTAACTACTTGTTTAAATTATCCCTTTGCCATGCTTATGGGGCCTAATGGAATTATAAATATCAAAAAAGAGGGGCAATCGTGTCATATAAACTGCCCTGCTTGTACACTTACTAATTGCTTAGATCCAAGTTATAATAAGGAATGGTCCACCATGATTATTGTTAAGCGGCCAGCTTATGTGTTGCTTCCAGTACAACTTGAGGAAGAGCCATGGTATGATAATGCGACAATGCAAATGCTTCAAGAATTAAATGAATTAATAAGGCCAAAAAGATTTGTAGCAGGATTAATATTAGGAATCTCCGCCTTAATAGCTATTTTAACCTCCTTTGCAGTATCCACCACAGCGTTAGTGAAAGGGATGCAAACCGCTTCCTTTGTAGATCAGATACATAGGAATGTTACTCTAGCCCTTGCAGAGCAAAAGATCATTGACATGAAATTAGAAATCAGATTAAATGTATTAGAAGATGTAGTCTTAAAAATGGGACAGGATATAGCTAATTTAAAAACATTATTAGCCACTAGATGTCATGCTAAATATAAACATATTTGTGTCACTCCATTGCCCTATAATGCCTCAGCGGAATGAAATAAAACCGTGGCCCATTTACAAGGAGTTTAAAAAGATACTGACCTATCACAAGATATTCAGGCTTTGCAAGAGGATATTACAGCTATGAGCAACCAGCATGTAGATGCTTGGGATCTCAGTGGCCTTGCGTCCTCATTAAAAGAGAACATTCAAGCCATGAGCCCTGTTGACTGGTTACAATATTTCATCTATTTAGAAATTGGAGCTACACTTGTATTCATTATATGTCTGGTTTTTCCAGTTATATTCAGAGTGATCCTGACTTCTCTCTCCAGCCTGAGAAGAGACGTGGACGTCTTCCGTCTTAAAAACAAAAAAGGAGGAACTGCCGCACCCGCTCCATTGGAGACTGTGCAGCACGGAAAGCAAGGAGCTTGAATGGCAGCCAGTCCGGGGGTTCGTGCCTTGCGAGGCTAAGCCCCCTGGAGTTTGGGGACGCAGATTCCCCTGGACA
>JADRCH010006776.1:0-12234 GCA_019843965.1 Rhynchomys soricoides
CTCTGACCTAGCATTCCCCTATGCTGGGGCATTAAGCCTCCACACAACCAAGGGCCTCCTCTCCCATTGATGCCAGATAAGAAAATCCTCTGATACATATGCAGCTGGAGCCATGTGTCCCTATATGTGCACACTTTGATTGGTGGTTTAGTCCCTGGAAGCTCTGAGTATATGCTTGGTTGACATTGTTGTTTTTCCTATTGGGTTGCAATCACCTTCAGCTCCTTCAGTCCTTACCCTAACACCTCCCTTTTGGTCCCTATACTCAGTAAAATGATTGACTATGAGCATCTGCATCTGTATTGGTCAGGCTCATCTAGAGTAACAAAAACCTCAGGATGGCAAAACTTATTCTCAACAATTAGAGAACTATCCATGACCTCAAGCTGTACTATAGAGCAATAGTGATAAAAATTGCATGGTATTGATACAGAGACAGGCAGGTAGATCAATGGAATAGAATTGAAGACCCAGAATTAAACCTACATACCCATGGTCACCTGATTTTTGACAAAGAAGCCAAAACCATTCTTTGGAAAAAGTACAGCATTTTCAACAAATGGTGTTCATTCAACTGGTAGTCAGCATGTAGAAAATGCAAATTTATCCATTCTTAACTTCTTGTACAAAGCTCAAGTCCAAGTGGATCAAGGATCTCCACATTAAACCATATATACTGAATCTAATAGAGGAGACAAAAGAGCCATGAACATATCAGCACAGGAGAACATTTCTTGAACAGAAAATCCAATGGCTCAATCTATAAGATCAACTATGGACAAATAGGATCTCATAAAGTTGCAAAGCCTCTATAAGGCAAAGGACACTGTCAACAGAACAAAATGGCAACCTACAGATTTAGAAAAGATCTTAACTAATCTGACATTTCATAAAGGGCTAATATCCAAAATATACAAATAACTCAAGAAGTTAGACTTCAGAAAACCAAATAACCCAATTTAAAAATGGAGATAGAGCTAAACAGAGCATTCTCACCTGAGGAATATTGAATGGCTGAGAAGCACCTAAAGAAATGGTCAAACTTCTTAGCCATCAGGGAAATGAAAATCAAAATGACACTGATATTCTACCTTACACCAATCAGAATGACTAAGATAAAAAATGCCAATGATAGCAGATGCTGACAACAATTTGGACAAAGAGGAACACTCCTCCATTGCTGGAGGGATTGTAAACTAGTACAAGCACTCTAGAAATCAATCTGGTAGTTTCTCACAAATTTGGAAATAGTTTTAGCTGAAGACCCAGTTATACTACTCCTGGGCAGAAACCCAAAAGATGCTCTACCACATCATAAGTACATGTGTTCCAGTATGTTTATAGCAGCCTTATTTGTAGTAGCTACAAGCTGGAAACAATCCAGATGTACTTCAATAGATGAATGGACATAGAAAATGTGCTACATTTACAAGATGGAATAATGCTCAGCTATCAAAAATGAGGACATCACTAATTTTGCAGACAAATGGATGGAACTAGAAAATATCATCATGAGTGAGGTAACATAGACTCAAAAGGACATAATTGGTGTATACTCACTGATACATGGATATTAGACATAAAGTTCAGAATACCCATGAAACAATTCACAGACCATATAAGTCTTAATAAGAATGAAGGCCCCAGTGTGGATGCTTCATTACCACTTAAAAGTGGGAAAAAAATAATCACTGAAGGTAAATGGATAGACAGACCTGTGTGGGAGAGGATCTGGGAAGAGAAAAAGTGGGGCAGGATCAGGTATGGTGGGAGACAGGTGAGAACTCAGGGGACAGAGATATTCTAAATTGAAAGATGTTCTCACAGACAATGAATATCAGCCATTTGTTTACTTTTACAATCAACTTATTTCTGGAAATATTAACAGGAATCGTAGGGAACAGACACATAGCACTGGTGAATTTCATGGACTAGGTACTAGGTAAAAAGAAGATAGATCTCTCTTCAGCGGAACAGATTCTCACTGCTTTGGCCTTTACCAGACTCATTTATGTGTGGTCTATGTTCATTTGTATATTGTTATTCATACTGTGCCCACATTTGCTTATGAGACCAGAAACACTTACAGCAATGGGTATTACCTGGGTAGTGAACAACCATTTCAATATGACTGAATATCTTTTATTTTCTCAAGATAGCCATTTTTTCTCTTTTTTCTTTAACTTAAATGGAAAACTGGTTTTAATGTTAACACTGTTATCAATGATCTTCTTGACTTTAAGCATTTTATCTCTAGGGACATATGATTATTTCCTGATTGACATTTATGAGGGAGATATGTTTTATAGTTTGAGGAATTTACCACAATTTCCCAGAATTCTCTTATTCACCAAATCATCCAAAGGCTTTTTAAATCATCAACTCGTCCCATGTTTTCTTACCTATTAACTCATTGTTCATGCTCATATCCTTCACAGGGTCCTTGGCAGATTTTCTCATGTTGATCTTCTCACTGTGGAAGCATCACAAGAAGATGCAGGTCAATGCCAAATTACCTAGAGATGCCAGCACCATGGCCCGCATGAAAGCCTTGGAAACTGGGCTCTCCTTCTTGCTGCTGTATGCAATATACTTACTTTTTATTGTCATAGGGATGTTGAGTCTTGGATTGATGGGGGAAATAGTAAGACATTTATTTGACCACATTTCTGAAATAGTTTGTCCTATTAGCCACTCAAAGCATTCTTTCTGTGCTCTGTTGTCTGAGGTGCTAGTCCAAAGATATGGACCATGGGTCTTTAATAAATTGCAGAGTTCATTAGGCAAAATCGTGAGGATGATTAATACATAGAAAAGGTGAACTTATACTGGAAAAAGAAAAATTAAGGCTTCTATATTGGGAGGGGTAATACATAGAAAGGGAGGAGGAGGGTAGAGGAGAATAGCAGTGTATAAGTGATCCCATAGGAGAAAAGGGACAAAGAGTTCTTTTATCATATATATATATGGAATATATTATATATATGATATAAGATAGTATAATTGAAATTTTCTCCTATGGGCTGATAGAATTCTCTTCCGGGAGCAAAAGACCACCTTACAAAACTCCAACACCAACCATAACAAGTCTTCTTCTGAGTTGTTGGCCAGGTCTCACCAAAGATTTCTGATAAAAACAGCCTGTTGCTGCTTCCATTGGTTAATTCCTGGAGATGAAAGGTAAGTCCCTATTTCTGACACCATATTTTCTCTATATATAGGAATTTCAGACTAGGAACTGAACTGTATGCTCTCTCTATAAAGACTAGTTTTCATCGTACCAGAAGACACTGTGCAAGCTTCCAAAAAATGAGGCAATAGTCCTACCCCACTGTGATACCAATGACATATCAATGGATAGCCACCGCCATTGGACCATAACACTGTGTGTTCAGTAGTAGCACATATACCCTGGTGGTAATTAATTTCTCTGTAATTGGGCTTAATGGCCTTTCAACAAGAAGACTACCATGTAAGTTTACATCCAAGTAAACTTAGCTAATTACTCACCAGCAAACTGAGAATAAAATCATGGTTATTAGAGGAAATCTACAACAACTGATTTATTAAATCAGCATAATCCCTGACCAAAATAGATAGACATTTGCCAATATACTCATATATAAAGGTAACCTTCATCTATCATCAAGAAAATTTATCTTCAAAACCTAAGAGGATGACTACAGAAAACTACAACCAAACAAAATGCAAAGTTATGAAGTCCAGTCCCAATAAGTACGTCTATAAAGCTGTTCAAAACCTAACATTTAGTGAAGAGTAGGGAAGAGGGGCAGAAAGATGATAAGAGCCATAAGGTGAAGGACTCTACTTTGAGGTTATGTCTTTTAGTAACACCAGAAACTATGTCCTTAAAGACTTAACAGCATAACCACCAAAATAGCTTAAAGAGGAGGACACCAACAAATGTGTCAAAATGGACAAGGAAAAGCCTATAAAGCATCAAATGTACAGAAAGATCTACAGGCCTGAGTAGATCTTTCTACTCAGGTGAGGTAGTCCTTCCCTGGGAAAAGCATACCAATTGGCTTTCCAGTGCCCAATAGTCAGTTCTGAAAACACAAACAAGTATTATTATATGAATATATGCATACATAATAAGTACATGTATACTATCTGGATATATATTCATGTCTGTATATTATATGGATATAAATGTATCTTATATGGGTATATATGCATATACACACAAATGTATACATGCATTCAATAAAAAACAATGAAAAAAAGAGGCCACCAATTTGAAGAGAGTGGAGAAGAGTGTTTGCGAGATCTTGGAGGGAAAAAAGGAAAGGAGAACTATAATTAAAAAGTAATCTAAAAACCAAAACAAATAAACCAAACAGTATATTAGAAACGTATTGTGAATAATCATACAATTTGACTTTGTTATATTCAATATTAGTCTGTTTCATGGGGAAAAATTCAGCTGAAATTTGCATTGTGTTTAAATGTAACACAAAAATTAGAAAATATTTTTATTAAAAATATCTGATAATTCTACTCTTCTAATATATTTGTATTATGGCTTTTCTGAATAACTATAACTTACATATTAATATTTAGAATAAAAACTGACTAAGTTCATCATACCCTTAGCATATACAATTATAAGTACTGTTAGGATACTCATTACAGAATAATTTTCCATCATCTTAAATACTTTGAATTTTGTTTTGTTTTGAAAATTCTGAAATTTAATATGTGAGATCTATGTATTTATTTATATATAGGAGACAGGACCTTGTTTGTGTGCCTTTTGTATAATAGTGCTGTCTTAGAACTGAATCAACAGTTTCTTATTGGAGGGTGAAACCTAAATGTGGCCACACCCAATTCAGAATAAAAAATGCAGTGAAGGGGTCAGGGATGTCCATCAGTGGTTAGCCTGCCTTCAATAGAGATTTGAGATGAAAAATCTAGGCATCTGCCATCTCAGCATCTACTCTACAGAACCTCAACATCAGAGTTGTTTACATTTCCTTTTGTTTGTTTGTTTTTTCCTAGTGTTCATTTTGGCACAAGGAAGTAGCAAAGTTACAGCCAGCCTCTTGCTTTTACACGGATTAGAACATTTGTGTATCTAGTTTTTAGTATTTTTGTGAAAATTTACCCATTGTTTCCCTGCTAGACTCTCTCCAGGTTTATTTCCCTTGAATGAAGGAAAATTAATCTCATACAACCTCTGTAGAATCACTTACCTAAGCATAACTCAAGTGATGACTATAGCTAATTATCTAGCTCTCAAACTTTCTATGTATTTGTCATTTAAAAAGAAAATAATCTTGCTTCTGGAAACTGAGAATGGGGTCAACCATATAGACCAGAATAAATATGATGCATGTTTTACTGCTTAGTTACTGTTCATATTGTATTATTGGCCTTCACATGTGTATTACCTATTAAAGAGGAAGGAATGACTAGCTAATGTTGCTTATCACAAATTTTGTTAGGCCATGTATGTTCATGCCTGTAGTAAAGATGACTGAACTAATACTGGCATAGTAAAGGGAAGGTAGATACATTTATAGGTCCTTGGTATCTATAGATAAATGTATCATAAGGGACAAGTGTCAGAAAAGTAAAAGGAATCCTGCTGTGTAGCCTCATTCCCCTTAGTGAGTGCTTCCTGAGATGGAAATGAGATTCACATATAATCTTCATATGCAGCAATAATATAGTACAATTTTATACAATGTTTGCAGTCAATTTCTATTATTTATAATTACTAACATTTTTTAAACAACAACTCCTTAAAGATTGTCAGAGTGCCATGCATGAGCTATGTAAATGCTGAATGACAGATAAAGTGACGTTGACAGAGTGAGTTTTGTATTCAAACAATAAATGTGTGAATACTGCCATGTTTGTTTATTTGCATAAAATAAAATGATGAATTCATAGTTTCTCAGTACAGAGATGTCAAAAATAATGATTTTCATGAAATTACTGGGCTGTAGATAGTTTGTAGTGAGTGATTCACTCATTATCCATAAGCTTGGAACTTAGCTGATTCAAAAGTTTCTAAAGACATGTGATACTAAGGAATTACTAGGTATAAATTCAGATTTTCTCTGCCTTATGTAAAGGTTAAACATTTTTATATGATTTACCTAATACTTATGTTAACAAAATTTATATATACATATATATATGAAGAAAATGAGCAAAACAATGCAAATAAATATCTATATCTTCACCTGCTTTTAAGCATAAGAGATCAATATTTCCTTCATCAAAATATGCAATGTCTCTAGGCTACTGTGTGTCAGGCATATGACATCTGGATGGAGGTCAGGTCTCTCTAGGGAAATATAAGACTTTAATTATGGAAAGAATGAAATCATTTACAAGGCTTACTGGCTTCTTTGGTATTAGACCTAGAAGTTGTTTAAGTGAACATGATGAGGAGTCTTGTTGATTGAATATGCAGAACATTTTAGCAGCATGTTCTAATGAATTTTAAGTAATGACAATTGAAATTGAAGCACTCAAATGAAGATGAATGGTGTTCTACAGATCACATATATCGTCATTCTGAGTATGGAATTTGTAATTGGCAACTTTGGCAATGGATTCACTGCAGCAGTGGTGAACATCATGGACTTGGTCAAGGGAAGAAAGATCTCTTCAGTGGATCCAATCCTCACTTCTCTGGCCATCTCCACAATTACACTGCTGTGGTTAGTTATCAGTGAATTGGTGGCTATATACGTTCTACCCAGGAAAATGGATGACAGAGAAAATTGTTAGGCTAATCCTCAGTATATGGACAGCTTTCAGCCAGATTTGTCTCTGGTTTGCTACAAGTCTCAGCATCTTTTGTTTTTTCAAGATAGCAAATTTTTCCAACACTATTTTCCTTTATTTAACGGTCAGGGTTTAAAACGTCATGACAGGGCTATTGATAATATCTTTGGTTCTGTTGTGCTTAAATATTATAGTTATGAATGCACCTGAGAACATTTTAATCACTGAATATAAGGTAAACGTGTCTAACTGCTTGGTTTTGAATAACACACTGCTTTCTGTGCTGTTTTCATTTGCCAACACCACGTTTGTGTTCATACCATTTATTGTGTCACTGGTTACATTTGTCTTGCTATTCTTCTCCCTGTGGAACCATCAGAAGAAGATGGGACACAGTGCCCAAGGATGTAGAGATGCCAGCACCAAGGCCCACATCAGACTTTGCAGACATTGATTGCCTCCACCCTCCTGAATTCCAATTTCTTTCTGTCCCTTGTTATCAAGGTTTGGGATTCTCTGCTCCTGGAGAGAATGCTGCTGCTTTTGATCACACAGGCTGTAAGATTGCTTTTCTCTCAGTGCACTCCTGGGTCGTGATTTTGGGCAAGGCTAAACTGAGAAAGGCCTCTCTCTGTGTACTGCTCTGGCTGAGGTGCAGGCACGAAGAAGGAAACCCTGGAGTGCACAGACCTAAGGTTCATTTATGTGGATTATCTTGAATATCTTAGAGGAAAATGGATTACCATAAATTCTTGTGTTTTATAAATTTTCAGTTCTGAATTATACAAAACTGTATGTTATATTTTCAACTTACAAGCTAGTTGTTTGAATAAGTGATATCTAATCATTTGTACTCTCTGAAGCACATATAAAATTATGTTTGTTAGTATATAATTACAAAAGTTTTATAAATGCAGATTATTTGAATGCAATAAATATTTATAGCAAACATTAATTTTATAACAGTTAATTACTTTTAAATATCTCAGAATAAGAATCTAAATATAGGATATTTACACATATTCTTCAAAGAATTTTATAATTTTTATACTGCTCGGGTTGGTATATTTTTCAACTAACCACAACATGGATCATATTGAAAGAAGAAATTCAGTAGAGAAAATCGCTCCATTTAATTGTGCAGTCAACAAGTCTTTGAATATTTTATTGATTGATGAATGATGTGGGTAGGCCCATCTTAAGATGGCTCGTGCGGCCTATAGGATGGTGTTTCTGAGTTGTAGAATGGAGCGGGCTGAGCAATCCTTGGAGAGCAAGCCAACAATATGCTTTCCTCCATGGCCTTTGCAACTATTTCTGCCTCCAGATTGTTAACTTAATTTCCTACCCTGACATCTCTTCAAGATTGACTGAGTTAAGAGTTGAAATAGACTCTTTCCTCCCAAACTTTGTTTTCATTTTAATGTTTTTCACAGCAGCAGACAGCAAACTAGGACATATAGCTATAAACATTTGTATATGTATAAGCTTAAATTTAATATAAGAAATGAAATAACTTATATAGCTTATTGAAAAAAATATAGGCTGTTCATCATGTAAAATGTAAGATTCAACTCACAAGCTTCAAACACATTATGACGTCATGTATCTGCATTTTATTTTGTGGGATAATAACCATGTTGTCATAGGAACAATTATTTAGAGTAGATTGTAACTGACAAACAGGAAATAAACTTAGATTGTTTTATATGCTTACATGTTGTTAGCATTGATTAAATAACACAAATAAGATGTGAAATGTGAATTCATAAAGAAGGAAAACTTTAAAAAATAATTTATGTGTAAGAAGGATTATGAAGAAAAAACACTGCATATGTTCTGCTTACAATGTGGTTTATATTTATGGGAACACAAGAATTGTAATTTAAATTTTTTTTATAAATTCAGTAATTTTAGGAATTTTATATTTCATTTAAAATGAAATTCTGCAAGTCATTGTTTTCTTATTCTGTTGTTGTTTGGTATGTTTTTCTTAGTTCTACTAATATAATGCCTAAATTTCTTTATTTGTTTAAAGAACAAGAAACATCTTATAAACATCTTTTTTGTCCCCAATCTTAACCAAAAGCTCAAGAAATGATGACTATTTTTTCTTCACCATATGGAGATATTTTATGGAAAAACAAATGACATTCAATAAAATATGGGTGTTTTATAATAAAGCAGATGCTTTAATATTTTTGCAGCAGATAATCTGTGCATTCCATACCGTTCATTCTTATATGTCTGATGAAATGGTTTTTCACATGAGAAAGCTAAGATTCTGAGAAGGAAAAGGCTTACTCAACTGACTGAGCAAATACAAGGTTTTTACTATAATGTATGATGTCATTAGTGAAACATACAGGGGTGTTTGGTGTATTATACACGTAAGTTGTTTAAAGGAGCATGCTATGAGGTCTTAAGAACTGGACATGAAATATGTTTTTAGTAGAACTTAAGTAATGACAAAAGATACTGAGCATTCACTTGAAAGTGGGTAGACTAGTGCAGAGCACATTTACAAACATTTTGAATGTAAAATTTATAACTGGAAACTTTGAAAATGGATTCATACCCTTGTGAACATTATAGACAGGGACAAAAAAGGAAAGATCTTCACTGCTGTTACCATCTCCAGGATCACTGTGTTTTAATTGGCATCACAAAATTGATAGCTCTCTGTGTTCTACCTAGGGCATGGATCATTGAATGAACGGTCAAAATGTTTTCTAGTGTCGGGACAGGTGCCAGTCATTTTAGCATCTGGGTTGCATCTTTTATCTTCTCAAGATAGCAAAATTTTCTCAAACTATTTACATTTACGTCAAGGTTAGAATTAAAACAGTAGTGGCAGTGTGTCTGTTGGTATCCTTGGTTCTCTTGTTTTTAAACATTATAGCTATAAATAAATAGTTGGATATTTTCATAACAGAACATAAGGTTAACATGTTTTACAGCTTGAATTTGTTAAGCACATAGCTTTGCATATTTCTTTTATTGCCAAAAGTCTATTCATGTTTATACCCTGCATGTGTGTCTGGTCACTTTTCTCTTGATCATTCTCTCCCTGTGGAAATATCTGAGGAAAATGCAACATAGCACACAAGAATGCAAAGATCCCATCACCACTGTCTACATCAGAGTCTTACGAACAATAATCATTTTCTTCCTTGAGTATATCATTTTCTTTTTCCTGTTAAAATTTGGGATTCTCTGCTTCTGGAGAGAAAGCTGTTGCTTTTGTTCATAAAAAATGCAAGAACTTTTCCCTAAGTACTCTCCTGGGTCCTGATCCATGAAAAGGCTAAGATGAGAAATGCTTAGCACATCTCTGTGCTGATGTGGCTGAGGTTCAGAACTAATGATGTGGATCCAAAGGTTATAGAAGCCTGAGGGTCATTTTTGCATATCATTGCGAACATCCTAGAGGTCACAACAAATTCTCTGTTTATTCATTTTGTGTTTATTATTATTTTCTAATTTCTAAAATCTTTTAAGTATTCAGGAACATGTTCTGAATAAATATTATCAAACACATGCAAACATTTTAAATTTAAATTAGTTGTATATTAGTACATATATATAAAACTTTATATCAGTACAGATCCCTTAAATATAAGACAATCTTACAGTAATAAATAACATTGATTTTATGTCAATTGAATTTTAAACGTGTAAAGTGAGAAATCAAAGATAAATATATAAATATATACATATTTAAAAATAAAAATATTATTTGATATACATAAAATGTGTTTACAACACTATTTAATTTTTAATTCAAATACAATTACATCATTTATTCTCCTCACTTTCTTTCTTCCACCCTTTCCATGTTCCTCACCTTGCTCCTTCTCAAATTCATGCCCTCTTTTTCCTTAATTCAAATATATATATTTCAAATTCATATATGTGTATGAATAAGCTATTTCTGTTTATTGTTGCTTATATGTATATGATTTCAGAGCTGACTATTTAGTATGAAATTATTTATAAGCCTGATCCATAAGGAATTGTTCATCTCTCGGCATTACTTAGTAGCCTATAGTTCTCAGTCTACAGGTGAGGCCTCATGAGATTTCTTCCTTTTGTGTTGTCACATTGTTGTTGTACTTGTTTAGATCTTGAGTAGGCAATGATACTGTTGAAGTATCACAGATGAAGCGTCCCCAGATTGAAGACACAAATTCGTAGCATATTTACTGGTTCTCTTGTTCTCATGATTTTTCTCTTCAATGTTCAATGATGTTCTGAGCCTCAGGTATAGGAATAGTGCAATGGATGTTTCTCATATAACTGAGCACCACATGCCACATGATCTGTTGTTTTTGTATTGTGATTAGTTGTTGTTTTCTATTGTGGCCTCTGTTACAAACAGAAGGGTGACAACAAATATGTCTATGGGTACAAGGATAATTTTGAAGTGGTGTTATGAACTATGCTGCTTTAGTAAACTTGTGATAGTTAGGTTTCTCCACAATCCACGATTTAGTAGCCTCTGGTAGTTAGCTACATTTTCCATACCCAGTATGATTTTCTTCATGCTGAGCAAGCTGACACTCAATTAGGCAGCTTTTAGTTTCCATTGTACGCATAAGAATATCTTATCATATCAGTCATTGTTGTGGGGCCCACATCTACCTCCTCATTTCAGAGTCAGGACCCATTCTGGTTTGGATCCATGCAGGCGCTATGCATGCAGTCACAGTTTTTTGAGACACTGTTTTCTTGGTAGTATTTGTCCTTTCTGGTTCTTACAATTTTTTCTACCCTTCCCTTAAACAATATTCTTAATGCCACTTTTGATAAGCATGGAAAAAGAAAGTAAAATAGATTAAAAATATTTTGAATTAGATCTCATAGTTTGAAAATGGCAACATAAAATATTATTAATAAGTACAAACTGTCCTATATACAATCTCATATTTTTGACTAAATTATAATCAGAAGAAAATATAGCTACTCTTGGTATCTGAGGACATTGATATCATTATTCTTCATGGACAACAAAATAAATGAATATATAAAGCTGATTAAAATAACATATTGAACACATATTATGATGGGTAACATCAACTGTCAATTTAACTAAAGTAATAAACATTTGCAGATTTAATGAAGTGTGCCTTTGGATGTGCCTGTAAATTCCTTTCAAGAGAGAGTAAATTTTGATTGGCTGCTTCAGCTCAGAGGTTCTGGCCCAAACTCCTCTCTACTCTGATGGACTCAAATTGGCTACTCTTGGCTTCTCACTGAATTGCTCTTCTTAGTCTCAAACTAATTATGGTAATCACTCCTAATTCTCCTTCTCAGTCTCTTGCTTGTTCTATCTTCACCTGCAGTCTGTCTCTGTAAAACTGTCTGTCTCTATCTCTGTCTCTGTCTGTCTGTCTCTGTCTATCTGTGTGTGTATGTTAGAGAGAGAGAGAGAGAGAGAGAGAGAGAGAGAGAGAGAGAGAGAGA
>JADRCH010006776.1:12244-98313 GCA_019843965.1 Rhynchomys soricoides
AGAGAGAGAGAGAGAGAGAGAGAGAGAGAGAGAGAGAGAGAGAGAGAAAGAGAGAGAGAGAGTCTGTCTATGTGCATTGCTCTTAAATAGTGTCTCTTTCCTATGGTATTATTATGAAAGTTGGGCTTATTTTATCTCTGACTCATCTGACTCATTCTGTCAGTTTACTCTTTGATTCATCACTTTGTTTGGCACTCAACTAGACATCACTTTCAAACATTGCTATTTCCTTCTACAAACTAACCTTATCTACATTATTTGAGATTAAAGGTGTGTACTAAAGGTGTGTCTATTTTTCATCCAGATCACATAGACCTAGGTCTTTGATGTGATCCCTGTCTGAGCAACTATACTGCTGGATTAGATAGAATTTGCTCTATATTTTGCCCTTTCTGTTTAAGCAAAACTCGTACATAAATTAACTATTACAACAGAAATAATTATCAATTGCACAACCTTAGCAGTCAAAATGTTCTTACAAAGATTTATATACTATGATCCTTTATAATTGCAGTCCTGATCATCTCTCATTCAACAAATGTCCATTCCAAGATTAAGGTTTTCCATTCTGCCAGTTTGATTAATGATCTGTTCTTCTTCAGCTGGCTTGTTGAGCTGTCCCCATGCAAGGGGGCTATGTCTTTCTATGTCTTCAGCATTGCTGTATTTCTCTGTCTCTTTCTTTCCATTATTCATGGGTTTCTTGTGAAAGCTTCTCTTCCTCAGATTGGATCTTTATCATTTTGATGGAGCAAACTGTTTCTCATACCCTGTGGAAACATAGACATAAATGTCATCCCCACAATAACACATTCCCTGACTTTCATTATGATATTGAAACATCTTTAAAGTATAAAGGTCTATCTTATTCAGCCCTTTTGTTTTCTATACAGGATCTGTCAGCTAATCTTATTCTCACTTTCTGTTTATCATGGTACAATTAGATCTCTGAGTACTTCCAAACCCTCCTATTATTTTAGTTGGACCTGCTTTGCCTTTGACATACAGAAGCAGTAAAAGAAGCTGAAAATCATGTCTCTTGCTTTAACCTGCATATTTTTCTTTACATAAACCATAATCTCAATGTCTGGATTGAAGTCTTCATCTATAAATCCTGGATGTATAATGAATCCTTGAGATGTTAGGCTACTTTTTCCTAAAACCATTCTTACTGTCTTTTGGGGGTAGAGTGGGTATTTTATAGCATTAAGAATTCAATGCCTAGTTTACTCTTCTTTAGTGGCTCTGTGAATTTATGACAGGCTCATAGTAAGAAGATTGCCTCAGAAAAGACTTTGAACTTTTGAATAGTGTTCAGGCTGTTCATATATTGAGGATTCATAGAGATAGACTGAATAAATATTGCATCATGATATGGAGATAAGACCTTATGGTCAGGAGAATGTTTTGATTTAAAATAAGTGACTAACATGTAGTTTATGGTTTGAATATAAAATATCTCATTAGGTCATAGATTAGTCCCAAACTGGTGTGTTGTTACTTTGGTATGTTCTAGAGACATTTCAGCATGTGAACTAACTGGAGAAAGTAGGTTACTGGAAGAGACTCATGGATGTTCCTTGTCTCTGTCCTCTTCCTTTTTTTTCCTGAGTATCTTTCTGTTTCCTATTTCCTAAAGTGAGGATAGACTTCTAGCACATCATGTTCCTACTACCATGGTGCTGTGATGAACTACATGTAAAATGACAAGAGGCCTTCAACTTAATCTGCTTTTTTTGAGTAGATATAAAAAATGTCCTAACATAGTTATTCTATTCATACTTTTTGCCTTGTATAATAGCAACTAAAATCAAAATGAACTTATGAAATAACTGTAACACTCTTATGTATTTTCATTAATAACCAACAGACAAATTTTAGATAAAGCTATGCAGAAAGTCTTTTCAAAAATCTAACTGTAAAACATATAATTAATAAATGTAGGTGGATAATCCCGAATGTGAAAGAAGGCAAACTAAATCTCAAGAAATTTTGAGATGCTCATTTTTCAGATTGAGGA
The DNA here is from genome assembly GCA_019843965.1 of Rhynchomys soricoides. Classification (NCBI taxonomy): domain Eukaryota; kingdom Metazoa; phylum Chordata; class Mammalia; order Rodentia; family Muridae; genus Rhynchomys; species Rhynchomys soricoides. The sequence goes on from JADRCH010006776.1 coordinate 14,265, forward strand.
TTACTAGATAATTTTATGGTAATCTCAAGTGTTTTCAGAAACCAAGTAAAATGTGTGGGTTTGTGACATGTTTACAAGTATGAGTCTGTGTTTATGATTTATGAAACAGAAAACCATAAAACATGCAATTATCAGCACTCAATTTTCAAAGTGGCTAACTTTCTACATCATTTCAAGGAAAACTGAGATATTTTTATGAGAAAAACATGAAAATGCATGGACTGAATTCTTTATATCTTGCTACATGTAGAGTTAATGGCTTTGTTAAAATAATCCACAATACTATCAAACCATGTGGTCATATGCAAGGACATGTACCAACTATGAAATTTCATACATGTCTTGTACAAACTTTGAAATTGTACTGGCTGTCTTCTAGATTTGAAGATGCAAAGTTATGTACAGATCAGAAAAGCAAATAATGCTGAACAGTGAAAAAGAATATGTCTTCATTTGCATACTCACAAATTAGACATCAGCTTTTAATCCAACATTTACCTTGGAATATTGAAGCCTATTGTTGAGGATCAAAAGCAATTATACTGAGCTCATTTTCCTCTTTTTGGGATATGGCAACATTTTCACAAAAATGACATCCTTCAACACAGTATGTTGTTGTTCTGATGGATGTTGCTCACAGAATGTCAAAGAAGGCAAACAATTTATTGCATTTCCAGAGAACAGTGGATGGTACAAATTCAACTCAGAAGATCACAAAATTACAAATAGCATTATTAGGTTTGAATTTAATTTTAAAGTTAGCTATGAAAGGCTAATTACTGAAGCTGTTTTTTTCCTGGTAATGGCAAACTTGTATTTTGAAAATTCTGCATGTTTGTCATGGTACTGGTGAATTTCTCTAATGAGCAAGAGGCCAAAGATCTCTGCTCTGTGGTTCTCATGGCATACTTTGCTCTAGGAATAAAAAATGAATTGATCCCTTTCTGTAGTTGGAGTAGTATTATTTTAGAAATACATTTTGGGCAATTTGTTTGTCTCACAGAATCTCATTACTGAGACTATAGATAAGAATACTCATAGAGACAAATAAGGCCCATTAATTAAACCAAACATTACAACGATGGATGTATTTATCTATTAACCACATTCCTCTATATATCATCTCCCTCACTCTGTAAAATTAAAGTTAATAAATGTGAAAGATACGATAAGAAATAGTAGCAGCAAAAACTGAGGTAAAAGAAAGCAGCTTCAGAATGTATTTTTGCTTGGATGCTTTAATACAGTCAATTTAGTTGTTGGTGGCTGGGATTTCATTGAGTTTCATTTACTATAATAAAGAAATGAATGATGAGATTAGTGCTCAGGGGAATATTATTTCAAAAGTAAGAATATAAATACAGATAGTGTTGAATAGTGTTTGAATAGTCTATTTTGATTAGTTGGCATTGGTACAGTCACAATAGAAAATTTGTCAAAAATACTACCTACCATTATACATAACATTTCTCCCTGAAAACACATTATTTAAAAGGAAAACGCCACCAAAACTGAATGATGGGACCCCACTGCTAAAGGTATGACAGACTTGATTGCTGGATAGACAGCACTCCAGGTAAAACTATCCTGGAAGTTTCTTTTATATTGGAAAGCTTTCATAATACCCACAAGGTACTTTGTTAGGCTGCTGCATGATATTATTACAATCTGCCAGGCAAGATATGCCTACTTGTGCAACAGTGGCATGATAAGCTGATGACTAATTGCTTTCTCATTATATTTCAAGTCCATTCCATAGGCCCATTTCTATAAAAATTGGTCAAAACCCCTGACTGTAGAAATCATAGTCCCTAGGTGAAATATTACTTTATTAAATGAACATCTTGTTCCACTGTATTCTAAATATAGATGTTTACAATCATAGATTAGTGTTGTTCTCAGTGTTGGTCAAAGAAAATGCTTGTTCATATAGGCAAAGTTTAATGCAGAGATTTGTAACTGGTCAAAGTACTGATTATAACTGTCTGTTGAATAATCAGTCTTTAACAGAACAAAAATATAAATTTATCCAAAGCTCAGGGATTATTGAAACCAAGGAGGAGAAAAAGTGATTTAGCTGGAGAAAGATGAGGATTTCGCTGGAATGTTGCCTTCTGGACATGACATGGCCATTGCACTCATGAACTCACAGCAGCTGCATTATCCTGCATAAGTTAGCCTGTGCAAAATTGTAAGAATCAGCATTATGGTCCCAGATAGAGAAGATGAAGCGAAAGTTTCTGGATATGTCATGTGATGCAAACACATGTGGTAGTTTGCTAAGACAGACTCACATGGAGTTTGCGGAGGCAAGACTCATGGGAGGACATGTAATGTTTGGAACGAATATAAATGCTACTCAGCAGACAGTGGGGGCATGCGCTTGCATAGTTAGCTTTGCAATGTTTCATTTGTCTCATGTCTTCCTCTTTCCTGATCTTTACTTCATTGAGAGAGGCATGGCAGAGGACTTATCCTGGTGTTACAGCTAGTCCTTTTGCTGCCGCTGACTCATGCTGGTTCAATGGAGGACTGGCAATTTATGTTAGATCATGCCACCACTGCTGACTCATGTTTGGTATCCTGACACTACTGAACTGGACATGCTAGTGTCCTGACAGAGGTTAGAATCACCCCCAAGGAACTCCTTCTAAACAGACGACAACCCCTTGTCGTCTTTACCATCTTTTCTCCCCTACCTAGAAGGGGGTGTTGAAGCATTTGAGAACTCTTATTATAAGCAATTATTCAAAAATTAAGCCTAGAGACAGTCCCCAAGATAACTAAGGCATAATGGTAATTCTGCTTCGAACATGGTAGAGGAAAAGTCAGGTTATGAGGGGTTAGCCATGTTCCTTGAGGAGGTTGGCAAAATAGTAGCTATGGCTTCTAGGTGGTCTCCTACCTTGTCCTTGAGTTTTTTTTTTTTTTTTTTTTTTTAGTTTTGTTTTGTGGTTTTTATGTATCTTATTTGAAAAGGATTGTGGGGGGAAACTAACAGTTCTCTTATGATAGAGAAGATTGCAGAGTTGGCTAAGCACACAGAGAGTTTGAAAATAGAGGTCAAAGTGCTTTGGAGGCAAAAAGAGTCACTGAGAGAACAAGGTTCAGGTGGATATCTGAGACCTGGAATGTACAGCGTGATGAAAAAGGAAGCAAATTTTGGTTGGAAGTTAGACTACAGTTCCATCCTGCTCCATGTACTTTCACTGCCCAGTGCCTAGAGTACCTTCATGAAACCAGGGGCCAGGAAGAGTAGGAAATGGTATAGGTACATCTAGATTGTGTTCAGCTGAGTGCACCACCAGAGGATTTGTTTCTGCCTATAGAAGCATCTTTGTAAAGAATATGCCTATAATCATAATTGACTTGGAAAAATGCTTTTTCACAATACCTTTGTTTGAGCTGATAGGGAATGCTTTGCGTTCTCAGTAGCTACTGTGAATAATAGTCATCCACTGAAAAGATACCCCTGGAAGATACTTCCAAAGGGAATGTTACATGGTCCAAATGCATTCAGTATTTTGTGCAGCAACCATTAGAAACTGTTGTAAGCAGTTCCTATGATCTATCATTTATTATTATATGGAAGACATTCTGTTGACTCATTCTCACAAAAATGTTTTAGAAAATAAGTTTAAGATAAGACAAAACATTCTGCCATGCTGGTGGTTACAGATTTCTCTAGAAAAAAAAAAATACAAAGATGAAATTCACTTAGTTATTTGGGTTACAAAACCAATCAACAAAAACTTTTTTTTTTTTTTTTTTTGAGACAGTGTTTCTCAGTGTAGCACTGGCTGTCCTGGAACTCATTCTGTAGACCAGGCTGGCCTCGAACTCAGAAATCCACCTGCCTCTGCCTCCCGAGTGCTGGGATTAAAGGCGTGTGCCACCACTGCCCGGCCAACAAAAACTTCTACCACAAAAGGTATAGATTGATAGGGAGTGATTATAAAAATTAATGGGAGAGATTAACTGGCTATGGCCTAAAATGGATTAAGTATACACGAGTTAAGTAATTTGTAGCAAACATTACCACAATATTCAAATTTAACCAGTCCAAGTTGTCTAACACCTAAAGCAGAAAAAAGAGTTAATTCTAGTAGAACAATTTTGGCAAGATGCCTATGTGGATTGAATTGATCCTAAACTTGCTTGCATTCTGGCCATTTTACCTTCAGTTCATTCTCTTACTGGGCTCATTAGGCATAGAGAAGATTGTATTATGGAATCAATTTTCTTACCTCATAAACAAAGTAAAATTAAAGACTTATATAGCAAAGCTTTCTAAGTTAATTTTAAAAGGTAGAACACAATAATATCAATTTTCAGGAACAGATCCTGCTGAAATTGCAGCACCTCTTACAAACACTGAGATTATATCATTATGGGTAATAAATGGAGACTGGCAACGAGCATGTAGAAATTACGTGGGCAAAATTAATAACAAATATCCACAAAGCAAATGTATACAGTTTATAAAAGGCACTAATTAGATTTTTCCATGTATCATAAAGAGAACACCAGTTTCAGTAGCTCCAATATTATATGCGGATGCATCTAGATGGGAATGGCAGATTATAAGTCAGATAAAATAAGCAAGGTGCTCCAAAGTCCATATACCTCAGTTAAAAGTCAGAATTTTATGCATTTCTTATTATATTATTAGATTGTCCTAATCTCTTAATATAATCACTGATTCTTAATATGCAGAAAGAGTTGTTTTGCATATAGAGACTGCTGAATTTGTACCTGATAACTCAGAATTAACCTTATTATTTATACAGGTTCAACAAGCCATCAGAAGTAGAAACCATCCCAATATACATTACTCATATTCAGTTTCATACAGGTTTGCTACATTCAGTAGTTCAAGGAAGTGATGAAATTGACCAATTATTAGTAGGAAATGTGTTGGAAGCCTCAAATTTTCATGAGAAGCATCATATTAATGTGAGATATTTAAAGAAAAAAATATATCATTCGGCAGCAAGCCAAAGAAATAATTTTTAAAATGAAATACATGTTCTCTATATAATCAAATTCTGTTACCTGCTGGCAGTAGCACTAGGGGTACCAAAATAAGTGACATCTTTCAGATGGATGATTTCCGTTTTTTAGAATTTGGAAAAGAAAGGTATATATATGTGATACGTTTTATATGTACTCAGGGTTTCAATGGGCAACTGCTTTAAGATCTGAAAGACTAATTGTGCTATTAAACAATTATTAGAAATAATGGTAATTAAGGATGGTAATTATGGGGATACTTGCGCGAAGCAACACTGGTAATTCTCCCACATATGTGTCCAGCTAGATGAAGCAATTCTTTACATATCAAAATATAAAGCATGCTACTGATATACCACACAACCCCTCAGAACAAGCAGTTATGGATAGAGCTAATAGTACCTTAAAAGAGATGCTTACTAAACAAATCCCCTGGGGACAGATTAAATAATGCCGTATTAACTCTAAATGTTCTTAATGTTGGTGAAAAGAAACAGCAGTAGCTAAAAGACACTGTGTTATTGAAAAAAACTGAGGAGCTAGGCCAACTAATGTACTTTAAGGATGTGTTGACATGAGAATGGAAACCTGCAATAGTTTTAAGATGGAGATGTGATTATCCTTACGAATCTACATAGAATTAGAAAACATGGTTTCCAAAAAAAAAAAAAAATCTTATAAAGATCAGATCTGACTAGAGAAAACCTTTTAGCAGCTGAGACATGAATGTCTTCAGAAAGCAAATAAGCCAGGTGAGTCACTTTCACAGAATGTCTCAGTTACTGATTTGTCCAAAGTATGGATGCACAACAACTTCAAAAGGGCTAACCCAAACTTTCAATCACACAGAGATTGGACAACACACAGACTTGACAGAAAACACATTGACTAGATAGAGAACACAAAGACTGGATAAAATCAGAGATTGTGCAGCAAATACTACAGTTAGTTTTGGAATTTTTTTGGTTTTGTTTTATTTTGTCTTTGTTTTCTGGTTTTTGTTTTGGTTTTTGATTTTTGTTTTTCTGGGTCGACCATGTCTTTTTCCCCCCATTAGGCCCCGAACAGTTAGGCTTCATCCCAGTTAAGCATGAAGTAATTATAAGAAGACCGTCATCCCAATCTCTAAAGTTGGGATGGATGATTTTGGTTGTTTGATATATTATGGCTGTTATCATCTATAGTGGTACATTTAAATTATTATATATTAATAGAAATTTAAGGTTATTTTGTTTTTATTATATATTAATAAGAATTTAATGTTGCTTAATTTAGACTATTGAATATTAATAGAAATTTAATGTTGTTTTATTTGAACTATTTATACTGATAGGAATTTAAGGTTTATTTGAATTATTGTATATTTATGGAAATTTATGGTTGTTTTGTTAGACTATATTGTACAAAATCTGGTTATTTAAGGTATGATATAAAATTCTAGCTTTATGCTTCTTATGATTACTTTTATTGTCTGTAGATTGTTAATGTTGGTGAAAAAGTCAATTTTTAAACAAAAAGAGGGATATAGAATGGCAGTTTCTGGATATGTTAGGTGATGCAGACTCATATACTGTTTTACTGAGACAGACACTTGTGGTGTTTTGCTGAAGTAAGACCCACAGAAGGGTACATGATGTCTGGAGAGAGTCTAAATAGGACTCAATGGACAGTGAGGCATACTTGCAGAGGAAGCTTTATAATGCTTTGTAGGTCTATCTTTACTTTGTTGAGAGAGGCATAGGAGAGAACTTCTCCTGATGTCCCAGCTGATTCTGGTTACCCCTGCTGGCTTGTGTTGACTTGGTGGAGGCCTGGTTGTTTCTGCTGGATAGTACCACAGCTGCACTCTCATGTTTGGTATCCTGAAACTACTGAACTAGACTGCTGGTATCCTGGCAAACAGAGATTGGAATCTCCTCAAAGAACTAATTCTAAACAGGTCCACATCTCCTTGTCCTATTAACCTCTTTTCTCCCCTACTTTTGGATAGTGGGCTAGAACGGGCACAAAATATTTGCAAACCCTTATTAAAAGTAGGTTTTAAAATATCTAAGTCTACAAGAATTACTGGTGAATTTCCCTTTTGAACATAGATACAAAAGTAATCAATAAAATACTTGCAAACCAAATTCAACAACACATTGAAAAGATCATCCACCATGATCAAGTAGAGCTTATTCCAAAGATGCAGGGATGTTTCACCATAAATAAAATTGACAAAGATAATCCATATATAAACAACTGGAAAACAAAACCAATATGATAATCATATTAGATGTAGATAAAACCTTTAACAAAATCTAATACTCCTTCATGATAAAAAGTTTTAGAGAGATTACAGATAGAGGGGATATACCTCATCACAATAAAGGCAAGGAGAAAAACCTAAAGAAATTCAACTAAAATTAAGTTTCAAGCTTTCAGTTCTGGTAGAGGCAGCTAGCAATTTTATTTGGACTAGCTTTTGAAATGATAATCTCTTCATTTAGTTCATGGGTCATAATATTTTGAAACATTAAATTTGACAGGCCTTCCTCTAATTGCTATCCTGGATAAGGTACTGGTCTAGAGATGTGAAGCCCTTAGTTCTCTCATATTTTAGTATTATCTTCTACTTTCTATAATAATAATATATCAGAAGAAATGTTTGTATAGTACAAATTTATACTTTTTAAATCTTCTTTCAAAAATATAAATTTGAGGCCGAGCAGTGGTGGAGCACGCCTTTAATCCCAGCACTTGGGAGGCAGAGGCAGGTGGATTTCTGAGTTTGAGACCAGCCTTGTCTACAGAGTGAGCTCCAGGACAGCCAGGGCTATGCAGAGGAACCCTGTCTCGAAAAACCAATATATATATATATATTGGAGATATATATATATCTCTTAGGGGTTGTTTTTTTTCAATAGCTCAGTGATGATTCAATAGTGTATTGTATTGTTCAACCTTTTGCATTTGTATAGCTTTTGTAGTTTTTCTTCATATTTATTTCTAGATTTATTCCATTATTATCTGTTTTAATTAATTAATTAATTCATTTATTTACATCCCAAGCACTGCACTCCTCCTGGTCCTGCCTTCACTGAAACCCTTTCCCCTTCCCCTTCTCCTCTGAGAAGGTGGTGCCCTCCTGGGATTTCCCCCACCCTGAATCATCAAGTTTCTGCCATATAAGGCGCATCTTCTTCCACTGAGGCCAGACAAGGCAGCCCTATTGGGCAAAAAATACCACAGTCAGTCTGCAGCTTTAGGGAGAGCCTCTATTGCAGCTCTGGGGCCTATATGAAAACTGAGCTTCACATCTGCTACATATGTTCTGGGGACTTCATTCCAGCCCATGTGTGTTTTTTCATTGGTGACTCAATTTCTAAGAGCACCCAGAGGTCTATGTTACTTGACTCTTTTGTTAGTCCTGTGGGGTTCCCATCCCTTTCTGGTTGTCAATCTTTCCCTAAACTCTTTCATAAGAATGCACAGCCTTCATCTTTGGCTATGGATATATGATTCTGTTTCAGTCACTTGCTGGATTTAGCCTTTCAGAGGACAGTTATTCTAGGCTCCTGTCTGCAAGCATAACAGAGTATCATTAATAATGTCAAGGATTGGTGCTTGCCCATGGGATGGGTTTCAAGTTGGGCTAGCTATTGGTTGTCTATTCCTTCAGTCTCTGTTCCATCTTTATTCCAGCATTTATTTTAAATAGGACAAATTTTGGGTTGAAAGTTTTGTGAGTGGGTTGGTGTCCTTATCCCTCCGTTGGGGGTCCATCCTGGGTACAGGAGGTAGCCTCTTCAAGTTCCATGTCCCCACTGTTAAGCATTTCTACTAAGGCCACCCACACTGAACCCAGGGACCCTCCCCCATCTCAGGTCTCTGGGAATACCTTAAGCTTCCCCCACTCAGATCCCTGGCAGCTGCAGATTTCTATTCATTATCCTGGCCTTCTGGGTCTTGCTGTGCAGCTCCCCACACCTGCTACCACACTCCCCTCCCCCCACTTCACTCCCTAACTCTGCCTCCTATGACAATCTTGTTTCCCTTCTAAGTGTGATTTAACACCCTCACTTGGGTCTTGCTTTTTGTTTAATTTCTGTGAGTCTGTAGTATTTGATTTATACATCGGTTATTTAAAGTTCTGTATTTGCTAAGAAACATTTTATCTCCTAAAGCATGTTTTATATGTTTTAAAGCTCAAATATTTATCAAGAAGAATGTCTTTTCTATATCTGATGAATGGAGTTTTCTGTAGGTACGTATTGGCCTAGTTGATCTATGGTACATTATAATGGCCTTGTTATGTTTTCTTTTCTTTTTTCTTTCTTTCTTTGTCTGGATGATCTGTCTATTGTTGAAAATAGAGTATTAATTTCATGCCCAGTTATTGTATCTGGATTGATATATCCTTTTATGTCCATTAGTGTTCATTTTACATATAGATGTACCAACATTTCAAGCATATATAGAATTCATGGGTTTTTCATGTTTAAACAGCTAGTTTTATTTTTTTTGTCTATTATGACTAAATTTACCTTAAAACATATATTAGTATTTCTATCATCTGTCATCTATCAATTGATCAATCTATCATGTATTTCTCTCTCATCCATCCACTATGATCAATCTTGCTACATGTGATAATTTTTCATTAATTTCCATTTTGTTGATACATAAATTTCTACCATTTCAATTAAAGTTTCTTTAGATCTTTATATTTGAGGTGAAGTTATTAAAGACAATAATCAGTAATAATAACCACCAAGGTATAGGTTGTTAATATACCTATCAACAGGGAATAGAGAATGTGGCATGTATACATAATAGAGTTTTTTTTTCAGGCATAAGAAAAAAAAAACAATACTATTTGTAGGTAAATAGATGGATCTTGTGAATATCAGGTTAAGAGAAATAAACTAGTGAGTAAAATAAAGATATCATATGAATTCTTTCTTTTTTGTTTTTTTCATTCGTTTCATGAGAGACAGGACAGAGAGAAGCACATTTCTGTATGATGCTTCTCCTACTCTGACAACTTGTGTCTCTTATAGGCTTTATTTATACATAAAATTATTTCCTCAGAAATTTTATTCGTTGATTACACAGCTTTTCAAAATAAATTTTCTTCTAAAGTATTCTTTGGTTACATAAGAATATTGAAAGAGGAACAAAGCAAGGAATTAGAAATTTTATGAAAACTAAAAATTAACTTCTAATAAAATCAATTTTCTTTAAATTCAGTATCTTCTTTTTTAATATTGGTTTCATAAAACCTTGTGGTTATAGCAATGCTAGACAAGATGACTCTATTTGAGTTTGATTCTGTTTCATTTTGGCATAAAATTAATAGATCACAAGTTATTCCCTAATACCTGTTATATCAAACTTAGCTTTCAATAAAAGTTTAATCTCTCTGGCCCTTATTTAATTATTTTGTTCCTTCCTCTATATTTCTTTTATATTTGATTGAAAATATAAGACATAGAAGCAGAAGGGAGGTATGCTGGTGGTAAGAGCAGACCAGTTACAAGAAAGAGAATTTCAAGAAAGGTGATGAGGGATAAATTCAGACAAGGAGAGTGATATTCATGTATTAAACTGTCATAGTGATATCTAGTATTTTGTATGATATCATAATTAGTGAAAAATCTATTCATATTGGTAGTGATTCTATATATAAACAAACTTAAATGATTTTAACACCCAGAGTGTATTTGTTATGTTTTGTTCTAAAATTATCCTAGCTTATAGCTATCACAGATTAGTTAAAATTATGCAAAGGATTTACAAACCAGAAATACAGAGCAGTGAAAAAGAATACGGCTTCATTTACATGCTTTCAATTTCATAATATCAAGTATGTACATTTCTACCAAATGGAAAGGTCCATGAACAAAATTTGAATTGTTTTGAAAAATTTGTGATGCATGATTTTTTCCTTAGGAAGATATATTCAAACATCTTTTCATCCCAGATATCTATAACATATCAAAGCAAAAATTCAAGAGAGGTCAGTTTGTTGAACCAATAACTTCAATTAGAAATATATAAGGGAACACAGGCAACTTGCCAAAGGCGAGTTCTGTTCTCTCTCTCCAGCAATGGTGAAGCACATATATACCATGTATATAGAGAGGAATCTTATATGCCACCTCATGATCTTCTTATAAACCACCTCAGAAGTAGTCTCATATACCACCTCATGAACCTTGATGGCCTTCTACCCTTCTAAGAGGGAAAGTTGATGCCCTCAGTCTCCTCCAGGTCTTGTGCACATAATCACAGATGGTCAAGCTATTTTATGTAGATAATAAACAGTTACATTGTAGTCTACCCTTGTTCTGGCTCTTACATTCCTTCTTGTCTCCTAATCCTTCATCCAAAATGTTCCTGAGCTTTTGGGAAGGTGACAAGTGTCAGATTACTTTTTCCTATGTAGTGCTCAACATTGAGCACTCTGCCATACAGAAGCAACTTTTATCATTCTAACTGGTTATGTACCTTCATAAAGTTGACAATAATGTATTAAAAGATATAAATTTTTGAAAAAGTACTTAAGGTTTACAACAAAGTGGGTACACATTAGGGTGTATGGCAGCCCCAGTAACAAGTTTTCTTTTTTGTATTGGTGTATTAGTTAAACTTCCTGTTGTCTTCACAAAAGCAACTTAAAGAAGAAAGTCTTTATTTTTACTCTCTGATCATCATGATGGAGAACTTCTCATGGACGGCACAGGAGGTAGGTGGTCACACTACATTCAGCATAAAGAATTAAAAATGATGAATATTTTTGTTCAGTTCAGTTTCTCATGTATAAATACAATCAGGAATCTCATTCCATGGAATAATGTCACTGAGAGTAGACAAGTCTTCTTAACTCAATGAATCTGATCAAAATGATCTTTCCCAGGCATGTCCAGAAATCCATTTGTGTGTGAATCTAGGTCTTATCAAGTTGACTATTGAGATTAAATATAATAGTATATATCCATTTTCTTGTTCTCTATGATATAAAAATCTAATATTTTTAATCTATTTAACTGTTCACAGAAACCTATGCTTATTATATGGCCTAGTTTTTGTAAAAGCTACTGAAATAATCATAAACATGTAGGAAATATATGTGTATTTATATACATACATATGTATATAAATACATAATATATATGGATAATATATATGGATAATATATATAAATTGTATAATAATAATTAATAATTGTATAATAATAATTGTATAATAATAATTGTATAATAATACAATATAGTAAATTGTATTATATATATATATATATATGGATACATGATTAATTGTATGATAACACAAGGTTTTGTATTTATTTATTTAGTTAGTTAGTTTTATTCGATATTTTCTTTATTTACATTTCAAATGTTATCATTTTTCCCGATTCTTACCCCCAGAAACCCTTTATCCAATCCTCCCTGTCCCTGCTTCTATGAGGGTGCTCTCCCACTGATCTACCCAATCCCACCTCCCTGCTCTCGAATTTCCCTACACTGGGACATCCATTTAGTCTTCACAGGGCAAAGGGCCTCTCCTCCCACTGATGCCTGATGAGGCCATCCTCTGCTACATATGCAGCTGGAGCTATGGGTCCCTCCATGTGTACTCCTAGGTTAGTGGTTTCATCCCTGGGAGCTCTTGGGGGGTCTTGTTGTTTGATATTGTTGTTTTTCCTATGGGATTGCAAACCCCTTCAGCTCCTTCAGCCCTTTCTTTAATTCCTCCATTAGGGATCCCATGCTCAGTCCAGTGGTTGGCTGTGAGCATCATCTTCTATATTTGTCAGACTCTGGCAAAGCCTCTCAGGAGAGAGCTGTATTAGGCCCCTTTCAGCAAGCACTTCTTGGCATCTACAATAGTGTCTGGGTTTGGTGACTGTATATGGGATGGATCCCCAGGTGGGGCAGTCTCTGATGGCTTTTCTTTCAGTCTCTACTCCACACTTTGTCTCCATATTTTCTCCCATGAGCATTTTGTTCACCCTTCTAAGAAGCACTGAAGCATCCACATTTTGATCTTCCTTTCTTTTGGGCTTCGAATGGTGTACAATTCGAATCTTGGATATTCTGAGCTTTTGGGCTAATATGGACTTATCATTGAATTCTTTTGTGTTTGGGTTACCTCACTTAGGATGGTATTTTCTAGTTCCATCCATTTGTCTAAGAATTTCATGAAGGCATTATTTTTAATAGTGGAGTAGTACTCCATTGAGTAAACACACCACAATTTCTGTATCCATTCCTCTGTTGAAGGACATCTGGATTCTTTCCAGCTTCTGGATATTATAATTAAGGCTTCTATGAACATAGTAGAGCATGTGTCCTTGTTATATGTTGTAGAATATTTTGGGTATATGCCAAGGAGTGATATAGCTCGGTCCTTAGGCAATACCATGTCCAATTTTTTGAGGAATTGCCAGACTGATTTCCAGAGTGGTTGTACTACCTTGCAATCTCACCAGCAGTGGAGGAGTGTTCTTCCTTCTTCATATCTTCACCAGCATCTGCTGTCTCCTGAGTTTTTGGTCTTAGCCATTCTGACTGGTGTGAGGTGAAATTTCAGGGTTATTTTGATTTGCATTTCCCTAATGACTAAGGATGTTGAACATTTATTTAGGTGCTTCTCTGACATTCAATATTTGTCGATTGAAATTTTTTTTGTTTAGCTCTGTACGCCAGTTTTTAATAGGATTATTTGATTTTCTTGAGTCTAATTTCTTGAGTTCTTTGTATATATTGGATATTGGCCCTCTATTGCATGTAGGATTGGTAAAGAATATTTATTTATTTATACATTTATAGAAACTTTTGCGTTGTTGTACATAACATCTTTACCAATTTCCATTGATACCAACAGCATATAAAATTGATTCTCTTTATTAGTCTTGCCATCTTGTTTTTTATTTGTATGCTTTTGTTTGTTTTTGAAGCATAGTCTGAATCTCACTTCTAGCTCCCAAGCACTGGGGTTGCAGGGTAAGCTATCAAGTCCTTGTTCATTCCTCCTTTTGTAATGATAGACATTCTTCCTAGAGTAAAAGGCAATCACTGTGCCCCTTTCACTTACATCCCCTGGTGACTGAAAATGGAAAACATGGTTTTTCAAGTGATCAAGAATTAGTACATCCTTTTTATATAGAGGTCAGAAAGTGTGTGTGCTCACAGATAAACACTGGGGAAGCTAGGACAGTTAAACTCTCTGGTATCCTTCAAAGGAAAGCAATCTTTAACTGTCCTCCTCATGGAAGGGTTGGAATAGGTGTAGCTCACAACCTGGTGATCCTTTGCTGTCTGATGAGCTAGGCAGCTCTGTCTATATCTTCGAGAATTTATGTTTTACTTATCACACATCCTTTTTCCCTAAATCCTTGAGCATTACTTTTATTTCATAAAATTTACTTTTAGAAAAGATCTTATTGGTATTTTATAATAACTAAGTGACTGCTATGTTAACTTATAACCAGGCAAATCCTGACTCCGACAAGGTTTCTTGTTACCTCAGTCATTCTTCCTAGGTCCTTTTTCTTGAGCATTGTTTCTAAGTCAACATGAACCCATTTTATAGTTGAACCTATATGTAGTTCTTAAAGAGCTTCGACATAAACATGTCTTAAGGTTTGTTGTATTCACAGGGCTGAGTTATTTGAAAACTATCTTACAAAAATGTGCTATGCCTAAATATGTCAAAAATAGTTGAGCTGATGTCAGATTCCAAGAAGTCTTGGTCCAGCACTGGTAACCTAAATTGGGCTGAACCAAGTTTTCTTCTTTTCTCACCAAGATCACTTTTCCTGATGGAAACAAAGCTTGTATAGACCTCTTACATTTTGTGAGTAGTTTAATTAAATAACTAATACATGTAATTTAGGTGAACTTGAGCAAATCATTAGCAAAACTCTCAAAGAACAATACCGAAATATTAATATTGCTTGAAAAGCTGAAGTGAAAATATTTTTAAAATATAGATCCATACCTATCACCCTGCACTGTAGGAGGCAGACCCTTGTCTCAGGGATGTTCATCCTGCCTAGCCTGTTTACTATTACCTTTGCAGTTTGGCTCAGAGCATGGTAAACAATGAGTCATCTCTGTCATGGGTTCAGCCTTGTCTTGTGATCTGGTTACTTCCACTTTGGTAGTTTTCCAGGGGGTCGGGGGGTAGGGTGGTGGGGGTGGGGGCAGAGTATTTAAGACAAAAGGAATAAAGAAGTTTCGGCATTCTGCTTGAGCATGTCTGTGTCTTTTGTTTTCAATCCCCCAGGCCTATTCTCGGTTCTTGGTACCTAGGCAGCACGGGCACAGTCAAGTGGAGAACCTGAGGGGATCATCCCTAGGAGCTGGCTGGAGAAGTGAAAGGAACATATTGGGCATCTCAGCACCAGCAAAAAGAAGGTAAGTGTCCGTGTCAGTAAGTACCAGATTTCGGAATGGGCACTTCTAGCTTGACTTTGCAGCTGGTAGATCAAGTAGTTGTAACAACAAGGAACAGGCATCAAGGTAGAACAATCCAGGTCAACTTGTGCGTCAACACGTAGCTTCAAATTTTAAGGAATTAAAGACTTTGAAGGAGGCGGTGAGTGCCTATGGTCCTCTTGCCCCCTTCACATCTGCTATTTTTGAATCTTATACTACTTCCAATTTAACTCCTGGAGATATCCTTAGTTACATCAAGTTCTCTTCCTTCTCTCTGTAGTCTGTCTTGGTGCACCAATCTGTCCATGTATCAAAACTGACTGTTTTATGTTAAGTCTGTGTTTTTTGTTTCGTTGTATGAATGAAAGCTTTTCTGTGTTTCATATTGAAAAGAAAAACTGATTAAAACTTTATCTGCTATCTAGCTACCCCTTGATTTAGTTTGACTAGTTTAAAAGGCAGTCTCAATTGGCCTTTGGAGCCCTGTACCTGTAATTAGGAATCTAGCACGGTTGGAGAAGCCCTACTGGGAGCTAGCTGTTTGCAAAAGCTGCTTTTAAAGTGGCCAGCAGCTTCTCAAGTTCTATGGCAAGCTGGTGGTTGTATTTTCCTAGAAAAATCTCTGCAATTGTGTTTATTGGGTTCAGCAAGTAACAAGGTGATCTTCTTTTGAAACTGTAGCTGGAAAAAGCAAGAAAAATTTGTCTGGTCTAAATATACATATATATATTATATATATATATAATATATATACACACACTATATATATACACACACACATATATACACACATACATATATATATGTATATATACATATATGTATACATGTATATGTATATATATGTATATGAAGTGTAACCACTTCATTTTTGTTTCTGACTGGTTTTTAAAGGTATAAAAATGTTCTGCATGTCTTGGTTATAGAGTATTGGCTTATAAGTTCTTGGGTATGATTTGTAACATTGGTAACAGAAAGTTAGCTTAAAACTGGTAACTCAGAGTTGTAGTCATTCTAAACAACACGTGGCACGAGGCAACCCAGGAAAACAGGTCTGTAAAGATACTTCTAAATTGGGATAATATTTTATGTAATTCTTATCCTAGAAATCAGACTAAGATTTAGGACAGTTTCTCTTTGAGGTATTGAAAGCTGTACTGTCATGCATTCAGATATAAGAACTGACAGCCAAACTTTGTAACATGAACCTTTGTAACTTTTGTTTTCCGAAGTTATGATTGTGCTCTTGTGTGGCAAAAGAAACTTAAAAATTGTAGTTAAACTGCCAGTGTTCCATTGGCTGCAGTTTGCAGTTCGGTCACAGCCTCAGGAAAAGCAGCTGGCAGAATTTTTGGAGCTCCTCTAGCAGGGGTTCCTTTTGTTACACAACTGGCTTCTGAGGATGCTAATGCAGCCTGCTGCACCGCTATTAGGCCATGCAAAGCAAAGACAAACTTAGCTGGATACATTCATCTTTGTGCAGAAATCAGACCCTCATACAATCAGGGTCTGGCAATGGCTTGCTGGTTTACAAGGGGCCACTGTACAAACAATCCTTCCACAGAAATGAGGGAAAAAAGATGTTTTAAATGTGGAGGATTGGGTCATTTTAAAAATGATTGTTCCAGGTACAGAGGCAGGAGCAGACAACCAAGTCAAGCCCCAGGAATCTGCCCTTGGTGCCGGAAGAGTAATCTTTGGGCCAGGCCTCAGGAAATAGGCCCAGTTAAGGAACATTTGCATTTAAATTAAAGCAAAATTCACAGCTGCCTCTGCAGAAGCTTGTGTGCTTGCTCTTTCCTCTGGCAGGAGGGGTCAGCCTTAGACCCCAAGGCACTCACAGCAGGTGGCTTATCTTGGTATTATAGATAATGATTATGAGGGAGAAATTAAAGTTATGTTTGCTTCCCCTATGGCATTATGACTGTGACTGCTAACAAAAGAATTGCTCAACTTGTTTTAGTTCCCTTAAGAGTAAGAGAGGACAAGATGACTTTGATTCCTCTGATGTGTACTGAGTTCAATCTACTACTAATAAGAGACCTAACATTAAATTAATAATTGAAGAAGAAAGTTTTGAAGGGTTAGTAGACATTGGAGCAGATGTACTCACTCACTCACCTCCCAGGGATTGGTTATTCCACTAATCCAAAACAAAGTTTCTTGGACCCATGAAGGTTGCAATTACCAGTAGTTGAGATCGAGTAGTTGACAGAGATCGAGAGCAATGTAATCAGCAAGAGGTTTATTATTTCCAATGCATTGGGGCCGTCCTGCACATGAGGCAGAGGCAACCCTGTGGAGCCTGTTCAGGGACCTTATATAGGATTTTAGAGCAGCCACCATTAGGTACAATGTGATTGGCAGAACAGTGTGACTTTTAAACTGATTGGTCTTTAGGGAATGAGGTAGCAGGGGCTTAATCAGCCCCTCCCTCCCAGCCTAAGTGCTTTCTAACCAGTTTCTCCTTTGTGCTTGGGGGGGGGGCACGGGGAGGGGACATCTGCTAGCTAGATGACCTTATCTCCTGAGAGGGGAGGAGGGGAGGAAAAGCATTTCTTTCATCCCCCCCTTTTTCTTGTGCATGCTTCAATCTTGAAGCTATTGTTGATAGCTATAAGACTAAGAGGTTATGGCAAGACTTGAACCAGCCCTGACTCTGTTCTCTCTCTCTTCCACTTGGCTAACCCTATTCTCACCTTGGCAATCGAATCTTTACCAACCCCAGAATGGTTTATATAAAAGTCACACTCTCTAGCTAAGGCAGCATCTCTTCTTATTTTATAGGACTACTTCTGATAACGGAAGTCAGTGATTCCTTAAGATGACTGATGGGTTTTTTTTTTTTGTTTTTTTGTTTTTTTTTGTAAGACCAAAGCGGAGGTCTTGGTGGCTACTCCAGCCACCCCCAACCACAACAAAAGGGAGACAGTGAGTGCTGTCTAAAGGTACTATAAACAGTAATGATCAAGGTCCAGTGATCTTGAGCTTGAGCAAATTGTCCATCTTTTGTATCGTCCAGCGGGGGGGAGGGGGAGTCTCTGGAGAGCGGGGCATCTGCAGGTTTCACACAAGAAACGTGCACCCAGGCCTCAATACTGTCTACCTTGAGGACTGTGGGAGCAGTCAACAGCGCCAGGAAGGGTCTCTTTTATCTGGGTTCCAGCAACTGTGGCCGATATCTCTATATAGATCCTGTCACCAGTCTGGAAGCAGTGAGGGGTCTGTGGCATCCCTAGAACATTAAGGCAAGACAGTTTGGGCCAAATCTCATGCTGTGGGATACCTCCTGGGAGAGCCCAGTGTACACCAAGGGAGTTGGGGTACCACATAGGATCTCAAAAGGAGTCAGGTTAAAATGGTAGGGGGTGTTCCAACCTTGGAATAGGGCCAAGGGGAGGGACACCACCCAGTCCGAGCCAGTCTCCAAGGTTAATTTAGTTAAGGTCTCCCTACCTGCCCTGAGCTTTTGGGGATGGTACTCACCAAAATTTTGGGGAATGAAGTTTCCAGTCTGTCCCAATACTTTTGCCACCCCCTGGCTTACCTGAGACAAAAGCAGAACCATTGTCTTATCTACTTCTTAACTTCTGTAAAATTGACCTCTCAATATACTCTAGGCTGTTCTCCCCTAGGTCTTTTGCCCTGTTTATTCTTGGCAGCATAAGCACTTACTTGTTGGCATACCTTACACTGTTCTACTATCTTTCTGGCCCAGAACCTGAGTCTTATTATACATACTCTAGGTCTCTTAACTGCTTGGACAAGCTTCTTATCCCATAAATGAGTCCATTTGTGCATTTGGCCAATAAATCTTTTGCTTGTTTCCTGGGGAGCATAATTTTCTTTCTTGTGTGCCATCTCCCTTTTTCTCTAGGTGATAGTTGGTAATGTGGCTAGCAATCTGAGTCCTTTCTTCCTCAGTGTATTTTAAGTGAGGCCATCCCTTAATCCAGTCTCATTTCCCAGCATGTGTTCTTTGTAGGCCCATAACCAGGATAGGCTCCTGCATAGCCACTTCTCGAGCTATGTTATATGCTTGGTTATTGCTCTGGGCCACTTTTTTTCCTGATGTCCTGGGAGTGAATAATACTCATGGTTACCAGCTTCATTGGAACATCTAAGAAATCCAGGATTTCTTGTTTGTTTCCTCTGGTGTGAGCAGTCCTCTCTGTTGGCATATAGCTCTGTGGTCATGGCATGTGGCAAAGGCATACCTGCTATCCTAATAGATGCTGATCATCTTGCAGGCTCCAAGTTCTAAGGCCTTGGTGGGGGCAGTTAGCTCCACTTCCTGTGTTGAAGTGTCAGGAGGTAGAGGATCCACCCAGATGATGTTTGTGTTGTCCACCACAGCAGCACCTGCTTGTCTCTGACCTTTATGGAGAAAACTGTTCCCAGATGTAAACCAGGTAGCCTCTGCTTTTGGCAAGGGTCAGTCAGAGAGGTCTCTCTTTTTGGGCCAGCTAGCTGCGGCCTATCGAGCAAGAAATTTATCTGGGGCCCCATTTTGGAGAGTTTTGCCCCAACAGAGGGTAGGGACAGTCTGGGGTGACCTTAAATGAATGGGATACCTGGCCCATCCCTAGGTCCACTGACTGTTCTTCAGGTAGTCCATGAATACATTTTGGTGCCAACAGCTTCTTGGACCCAGGATCTTTTCTTGAGATGGGGCCATCAGCTCGGAGGACTGAGTGTTGAGTCTCTGTGTCCACCAAGAATTGAGTAGGTTTCTCCTCTGCACTCTCTCAGAGTTTCCCTGGGTTGGGGGGGGGGTCTCCCCTAATCACTATCTTCACTCAGGGCTAACACCATTTGCTGCTTGGGGGCACTTTTTCCAAGGCCTAGGAATTCTTGCTCCAGGCTTCCACTAGGACACTTTCAGGCCCAATGGCCTCAGTCAATTTCGAGACCGAAGGCAGGTATAATTTTTCAATCTGCTTTCATACCATTTCAACTACATGTAAGCAATAAGGTCATTTTTAGGCTGCAAAGCAAATAGCCAAGGAATGAGCAAGGCAATAAGCAAAAGTCTGTGATCATCGATGTTTCTGAGGGTGTGTCAGGATGACTAAAATATCTGAGCCTATTTCCTTGTCCAAGCCCCAAATCAGATTCTCGCCTGAAGCCTTCTTCTGTTCCACCTCAATTCCCACCTGAACTCACTTCTTTGCTCCACTTCTCTGAGACCAGATTCCTGTCTGGGCTCACCTCCTTTTTCTCTTTCTCTGCACCTTCTCAGCAACCTGCGCTAACTCTCTTGACAGGCCTAACCTGTCTCTCTAGCCTCTGAAGCCTTTTTGTTACCTCAAACAGTTTCCCAGAGACCTGCCAACGGAGTCTGGTGGTGGACCTCAGGTCAGATGCTCCTTACTTAGTCTGGGGGTGGGGGCATTCTTCTTTTTCAGAGCATTCTTTTTTTCCAGATGGCCAGCACCTGTGAGGCAAGAATCTTGGGAAAAGAAAGGTCTTTATCTATGAGGGGGTGAGAGATCATCTACTTGATTTTTTTCTCTCCTTGTCCTTCTCTGTCTCCACTCTAAAACTCTCAACCTGCCTCTTTTTCTTTTTTCTACCAAATCACAGGCTCTGGCCTTATTTTTTACCTGCCTATAAACAGCTCTTTTTTGTCCAATTAAAAGGCTCTTTTCTCTCAGATATAAATTGTGCACAACCATTAATATTCTGTAATTTATAAAGTATAAGATATACCTAACATCCAGTCCATCTGCCATAGTTTTACACCAGTTATGTCCTGGTTTAGCTTGTATACTATCTGGAAACCATCCTCTCAAGTCTATACCATCTTTGTAAATATTAAACAGCTTGGGTTGGCTATGAGACTATAATCAGTCTTTAATCCCGTCAGAATTCTGAGCATATTCTGTGGAATTCTGACATTATTGAAAACTATTTATGCACAGTGATCTACACTGTTGTCTTTTAACTATTTCCAGCTATTTTTAATTAAAATATCTTGAATATACCCTAACAATGAACTCAGAGCTATGAATTTGCTATCTGGTCTTTAGCTCGTATGCTTAATAATCTAAAATCAGTTTGTAAAGGCAGTCTCTTTTTATGAGTCAATTTTAATAATAACCAATAAGTCTTTATTTTTGCCATGTAAAGGATGACACAAGAATGTTTACTCTTTTTTTTTTTTTTTTTTTAAAAAAAACCATAAAGACAAAGCCCTTTTTTTTTCCTTTTAGCCAGTAACTAGGAAAACTTTTAGCTTGACCACTGGGAATACTGCCAGCGGAGGGAGGGAGGGAGGGAGGGAGGGAGCGTGCTTCTATTATCTTGTTGTTGCTGTGCACTGAGCACTCACCGCCAGGGGCCTTGAGGGTGGCTGGCGGCAAGGGGAGAAGGGCTGGCCTGTTGATGGCCAGAGCGCTGCACCTCGCTCAGCCCTGCCCCTCTCTTTCTCTGGGCGCAGCCTCTACAGCCCCTGCTCTGGCCTACCTGCCTCAGCCTCCATTTTGTTTTAACTTCAGTGGCTCCTGTATTAGGCGGCCGCACCTGGTTGGACCTGCTGCCCCTGGTTGAGTACGCACACGCCCTGCTGATGTGGGTACATTTGCAAGCTTTTCCTTCTAAGGTGGTGGTGGTGTCTTATCCTCAAGCAGTGATACAATTAATCTTCAAGGCTCAAAAACTAGCCTTACAGACTTTTGGTAAGGAACCTGAGGTTATTGCAACACCCTATACTAAGGAGCAAGTACTGGTGTTATCCCGGAGTGTTACTGATAGGGTCATTTTTATGTGCACTACCATTAGTCATTTTGATAATCATTATCCTGATAACAAAATATGTCAATTTTTAAAAGTCTGTCCAGTTATTTTTCCAAGAATTGTGTCCTCTCATCCATTGCATAGTGCCTGATTGGTGTTTACTGATGGATCATCTACTGGAAGATCAGCTGTAGTGTCAGTGGAAATAGTCGAAATATTAGAAATTTCTGCTAGCACCTCCCACCTTGCAGAGTTAAAGGCGATTCAGCTTGCTTTGAGCACATTTCCTGATGAACCCTGTATTATTTATACTGATAGTGTTTATGTTGCACAGATAATAAGTCCCTTAGAAACTGCTGCATTTGTAGCTCCAATTTCTCCCATATGTTTTCTTTTCTTTCTTTTTTTTTTTTCAAGACAGGGTTTCTCTGTGTAGCCCTGGCTGTCCTGGAACTCACTCTGTAGACCAGGCTGGTCTCGAACTCAGAAATCCACCTGTCTCTGCCTCCCAAGTGTTGGGATTAAAGGTGTGTGCCTCTACTGCACAGCGCCATATATTCTTGTTTATTGCAAGTTCAAGCTCTTATTTGGCAGAGAAATAGTCCTCTTTTTGTAGGTCATATTAGAGGACATTCTCTATTACCTAGGCTTTAGCCCACAGTAATCAAGTAGCTGATTCATTTACACAAGCTATGACTGTCATTGATTCATCTTCTAGTTATGATAAAGCTGTGCAATTACATCAAAATTTCATCTTAACTCTAATTCTCTTAAATTCCATTGTGGAGTGACTCAGGAACAAGCTATACAAATAGTCATCCATTGTCCTTTATGTGCTCAATTTATCTCTTCCCCAACTTTGGGGATTAATCCACATGGCATTATGGCCAATGGCATTTGGCAAATGGATGTTACCCATATATCTTCCTTTGGTAAATTGCAGTTTGTTCTGTCTCCATTGATATGTACTCAGGATTAATTTCTACATCAGCCCATAGTGGTGAAAATTTTAAAAATGTCAGGAGTCATTGCTTACAAGCCTTTGCTTTTATGAATGTCCCTCGGCAATTAAAAACTGCATATAGTAGCCATCCTTTTGCTAAATTCTGCAAAGAATATGATATCGAACATAAAAGTAGAATTCCTTATAATCATCAAGGGCAAGCCATAGTGGAGTGTGCTCGTCTAACAATAAAGAATTATCTTTTAAAAATAAAAATGGGGATCCTGGTATCTCCACATGTTTGCCTTTCCATAATTTTTTTATATTTAAAACTTTTGACGGTGGCTAACAATGGTAGTTCCTCTGCTGACAGGCATCGGTAGGACAAAAGGACAGAATGTGGTCAGGTCTGATGGAAGGACCTGGCCTCAGGAAATTGGAATGGACCTGACCCTTTGTTAGTTAGGGTTAGAAGTTCTGTTTGTGTTTTTCCTAAAGATGCTGAGGGCCCTATTTGGGTTCCTGAGCACTGTGTGCGTCCTGTCACTCCATTGGAGCCAGGTGAAGATGGAAGTTTACGGGAGCTTCATGAAGAACCCACCTGTCTTGATGCCAGTGGGGATCAGTAGGCCAGTTTGGCCTGCTTTTATTACCACCAATAGAACTGTAGGAAAGGCTGCAGCTAGGATAGAAATAGAAAGGATAATATTAGCATTGGCTTTATGTTGGTAGATAGTTTGTGCTTTATTGAGGTATTGAATAGAAGTGAGTTAAATGTAACAACTTCCCTTAAATGCTCCTGTGTTATAATTAGTAATGTTTCTATGCTGATTTTTTCCATAATGCAACCAATGCTTCAATGATTGGGTTTAGAAATATTCTTGACCCTATAAAGTTTGATTGAAATGATTCCAATATTCCTCCACAGTCAGCTCATCGATGTTGGCCTGGAATGTTGAATTTTGATTTACAAAGTGTCCTCTTATGGGGGGATGGTGTTGTTCAAAAACCCTGGCTGCTTAAGGGCAGAAAGAATGTATGGCGGTATGGTCACAGACCACCTCTGAAGAATGGTCCTCAAGAAAGTTACATTTTCACTATCAAAATCCTAGTCAGGCTGGGGTAGTTTCCACTTTTAGTGGCATGGATTTATGTGGGTTCTATACATGTTTAGATTTTGTGCCTTTGGGCCTACAACAGGGAATTGTGTTTAATAGTACTGTCTCCTGAAATAATAGTGGAGTGTTTGAAAGCTCCCTGAATTTTCAGAATGTAAAAGAGAGTAAAAATTTTTCTATTGTAGCTAGGCTCTGTGTGATTGCCCCCTTTTTCATTATCTTGTGGAATAATACTGATTCTAATGTGGAACAGATTCTTAATTGTTCATCTAAGCACTGTTTGCTGACGAACTGATGGGAGTATGAAAATGCTGCCTTGGTGGTTCGTGTTCCTGGAATTGTCCCTATGCCCCTGGAAGATTATGACAAATTTCCTATAACCCTATATTGAGTCAAGAGAGATTTTGGCATCACAGCTGCCGTTGTTGCCACCATTGCTATTTCTGCTACTGCAGCGGCAACTTCTGGTATAGCTATTTCCCAATCTGTTCTTCAGCTAAGACTTTGGAATTGGAGTTTTCAAAATTATACCCAAACGCTGTCTGTCCAGATCCAACATATCAGTGAGACCCGTGTACCCCTCCTTTCAGGGGAAAATTTTCTTTCAGGCTTAAAATTGGCTGGATGCCTGATCAAGGATTGGGTTAGTTTCATGGCTTTGGGAGTCCTGGCTCTTGGTGATGCTGTTATTGGGCCCCTTTTTCTGTACCACACGGGTAAACAACAACCCCAGACTCAGGTTATTACGAAGCAAGCCATGCTATCATTGGCTGGAAAAAAATCCATCAGCCCAGGCTTAGTAGGTACAAAGAGTAGGCAGCCAGAGACGGGCAAGTCTCTGAGGGCTTCCTCCAACCTAAGACAGGGGTTCTGAGTCTGGCAGAGTTTCCTTATGATGGGTAAGGGGGATAGCTTGTATTCAGGGTGACCTAAGACAGGTGCTATTCAAAAAAATAAAAAGTGGGGACCTGTTAGGTGAAGCCCCCTGTCTCAGGGATGTTCTTCCTGCCTAGCCTGTTTACTGTTACCTTTGTGGTTTGGCCCAGAGCATGGTAAACAATGAGTCATCTCCAGTCATGGGTTCAGCCTTGTCTTGTGATCTGGTTACGTCCCCTTTGGAAGTTTTCCACCCCAGGGGAGGAGAGTATATAAGGCAAAAGGAATAAAGAAGTTTCTGCACTCTGCTTGCATGAATGACCTGTGTCTGTCTTTTTTTTTTTTTTTTTTTCAATCCCCCAGGCCTACTCTTGGTTCTCTGTAGCTAGGCGGTGTGGGCACCTTCACTGCACAAAACTCAACTCTAATTGGACAAAAAATCAAAAACAAACAAACAAACAAACAAACAAAAGCCTCAATAAAAGACATGATAAATCAAACCTGATAGAAAAGAAAGTCTTGATCTCATTGGCACAGGAAAAAACCTTTTTGAACAGACCACAGCACAGGCAATAAGATCAACAATTAATACATGTGACCTCAGTAAACTGAAAAGCTTCTGTGTGGGAAAGAAGACCATCATTTGCAGAACGAAACAGGCTAAAGAATGGGAAAATTTTTTTCAACTACACATTTAATCAAAGGCTAATATATCAAATATACAAAAAAAACCTTCTAAAAATAAAACCCTGAATATCAAGAAAACAAATAACTCAATTAAAATATGGAGTTCAGATCTAAACAGCATTCTTGAGAAATGAAACACAAATATATGAGGAAACATTTAACAGTTACAAAAATATTCAACATACTTAGTCATTAAATAATGCAAACCAAAACCACATTGAGATTTGATCTTATTTTCTCCAGTAAGAATGTCTAAGATCAATAAAATGACAACTCATTCTGGCATCAATGTCATGTAAGGGGACTAGTCATCTACTGGTTGTGGGAAAACAAACTTAATCAGCCACTATGAAATTCATTGTGATGGTTCCTTAAAAATCGTGAAAGAGATTAACTTCAAGGTGCATCCACACCATTCTTAGGAATATACCCAAAAGATTCTATGCTCTAATACAAAGACATTGTTCGTTCCTGTTCATTGCTGCTCTATTTGTAATAGACAGAAATTGAAAATAACTTAGAAGTCTCTCAGCACATGAATGGATATTGTAAATGAGTCACAAAATGCAATGTTAATCAATTATTTCAAAAAATGAAACCATGAAATTTACATGTAAATGGAAAGAGTTAGAAAAAAATCATTACAAGTGAGGTAACCAAAAATCCAAGAAACAAATATGATATGTATTCTCTTATATGTGGTTATTATTGTGGAGAGACCTAGGGTTGAGGGGATTGGAATGGGAAAAATAAATGTGGATATATATATATATATATATATATATATATATATATATATATATATGAAATGTAAGTGGAGTTACCAAATAGCAGGGAGAGATCTCTTATCACCAAATGAAACCTCCAGCTCTAGGAATGAGTTAAATATAATTGAGTTTCAACTCAATTGTCACTGACTCTAAATTCAATACAATGTGTTTAATTCCTAAGTCAGGATTTGTCTTGTTATTTACTTTTCTAGATACAAATTTTGGTAATTACTCCATTACTATTCTCAGCTTACATAGGAGATTCTTTGCCTAGAAATTTCCATTAAAGTAGAAACGGAAGTGTTTAGAAAATAGAGTGACAGAAGCTGTGTGGGGCTCTACAGCGTAAGCATAGTTATTTTTTTAATTTATATTATTTATTTACATTTCAGTCATTGCTCCCATCCCCCTCCCACAATTCTTCATTCTATTCCTCCTTTCCTTGCCTCCAGAGGGTGCTCCCCTGGCCCCCAACAGGTTTCCCCCTTCCCTGGGGCTTCAGGGTTCTCTAGGATTAAGTGTATCTTTTCCCACTGAGGCCAGATCAGGTAGATCTCTGCTACATATGTGCCAGAGACCTTATATCAGACCTTGAATGCTCCTTGTTGGTAGCTCAGTCTCTTGATACTCCCAGGGTATAGGTTAGTTGAGACTGCTAGTCTTCTTACAGGGTCACTCTCCTTTTCAGCTTCTGTAATCCTTCCCCACGTTCCTATGGGTCTCTGACTTCAGTCCAATGGCTGGGTGTAAGTATCTGCTTTTGTCTCTGTCAGCTGCTGGTAGGGCCTCTATGAGGACAGCCAAGCTAGGCTCCTGTCTGTAAGCACATCATAGTGACAGGCCCTTGAGATGGATCCCAATTTGGGCCAGTCGTTGGACCTCCTTTCCTTCAGTCTCTTCTCCATTATTGTCCCTGCAGTTCTTTTAAACACGAACAATTCTGAGTCAGGAATTTTGACTCTGTGTTAGTAACTCTGTCCCTCACTTGAGGCCCTGTCTATCTACCTAGGTGAACTCTTCTAGTTCCTTTTTTTTCAGTGTTTAGTATTTTGGCTAAGGTCACCTCCCAATGAGTCCTGAGAATGTCTTACCTCCTGAGTCTCTGGTACTTTCTAGAGGGTCTCCCTAGCTCCCCAAAACGAGGCTGCTTATTTCCATTTATTCTCTTGGCCCTTTTAGCTTCTCTCCAGTTTCCCCACCCACCATCACCATATCTGATCCTTTCCTCTTTCACTCCCCCATCCCCTCTACCACCCAGTTTACTCCCTCTCTCTATCTCCAGTGATTATTTCCTTCCCCCTTTTAAGTGGAGTTGAAGCCTCCTTACCTGGACTTTTCTGCTTGTTACATTTCTTATGGTCTGTAGGTTGTACACTTGGTATTTTCTGTATTTTTTGGCTAATAGCCACATACAAGCTAGTACATACCATGCATTTCCTTTTGAATCTGAGTTACTTCACGAGGGATGATATTTTCTAGTTCTATCCATTTGCCTGCAAAATTCATGATGTCCTTTTTAATAGCTGAATATTATTCCTTTGTGTAAATGAACCACGTTATCTGTATCCATTCCTTGGTTGAGGGACATCTGGGTTGTTTCCAGCTTCTGGCTATGACAAATAAGGCTGCTATAAACATGGTGGATCATGTGTCCCTGTGGTATGGTGGGGTTTCTATTGATGAGGACACAAGTACTGACTCTTCCCAAGAATATGTGAAGCTTCCTATGCCTGATTTTCCCACATAGTCCCACCTCAGTTTAGTTTGCATGTCTCTGGCTTTTCTGAGCTCAGCAGTGTTAGCTGACAGCAGCTACATCATACAGAACAGAGTTCCTCTTGTTAAGTTTACATTTTTGTTTTGTTTTCTAGTTTCCTATGTTCTTCTAGAATCT
Organism: Rhynchomys soricoides; assembly: GCA_019843965.1. Taxonomy (NCBI): domain Eukaryota; kingdom Metazoa; phylum Chordata; class Mammalia; order Rodentia; family Muridae; genus Rhynchomys; species Rhynchomys soricoides. The sequence goes on from JADRCH010006776.1 coordinate 42,731, forward strand.
AGGAAGATTTGTGTTCTTCTGTTAAACCTAAGTGTAAGTAATTGTCGGAACTTAAAAAAATATATTGGATTCATTCATTTTGCTCAGTATTGTTGAAGGAGACTTGTGATAGTCAGCCCCCGCTCCATACCCTAGGGGATCCCTATGCCTTTTTTAGCTGTCTTTAATACTTACATTTTCCCCCTGCTGCATCAAGTGTTGCTGAGTTTATTTCTTTTATCATTTTTCACTTTTTCCCTATTGAAAAGGAAAAATCCTGTGATCCTGCTTATTTCCCATGTTACCTGGTTAGCAAACTATCTTGTCTAACTTGGCTCTTATAAAGATGACCACAAAATAGATATTGGGAGTAAGAGGTTATAGATAAAATGTGCAGGTCCTTCATGCTAATAACAGACTTTGCCATATGGAGAAAGAGAAAAGCAGAAGCTGAAACAGATTGTTTGTAGATTTATTGACTTACCTCATTGGCTACTTTAGGAGAGGACAAAGATACTTATAACCTTTTTTATATGGAGAGAGTATAATCTCAATGTCACTGAATATTTACATTTAATACTTTAATGTGTACCTGAGGATATTGTCTAAATAATATTTAATATCAAAACACTAAATGAGTGAGATGCATAGTGCTGAGAAAAATAACAAGCTGATTATTTTTCACTAGAAAAAGGAAAAATTAGCATCAATTAATGTGTATTTATGTGTTTGAATGGGTATACATGCCTTTATATAAAGTAAAGTGATCAATAAGTATGCTCAGTATTAACCTCTTAAGAAGTCTTAAGAAGCAAGTTTATTACTCAGCAGTTAGTTTATACAATAATATTTGAATATCATATACATATATCTCTGTGCAGCACCATTTTAAGAGTCTAATGAACTCTTGTTTCTAAAAATTTCTATATAGTAATGCAATTCTTTATTGCTTTCTATATGTTTATTAGAATATGACTTCGTCCAATACTTACTTATCCAGAAGTTTTCTGGATAAAGAAAATTTTCTTTGTATGTTGGCATACAAAAACACAGGTGTTTCCTTCAGCATCACCTAAAGAACATTCTATAATAGTTCAAATTAGTTAGTCTCTGGACAAAATTCATTTGTAGTCTGTCAGTTTGAGATTTTCATATGATTCATTAATAATTCTTGATGTTCATTTGTGAGATATCACTTTTGCAATTTTTTAATGAAAGTATATTACATATTTTGAAGAAGCAATGTATTTTAAAGGAATATATTAACAAATCTTCAACAGTTACCTCAGAAATTTGGGTACTGTTTTACAGACAATGGTGGCTGTTCTACAGAGCATATTTGCAGTAATTTTCAGTATGGAATTCATAATGGGAACCATAGGAAATGGATTCATTGTTTTGATGGCCTGCATAGACTGGGTCCAAAGAAGAAAAATCTCTCTAGTGGATCAAATCCTCACTGCTCTGGCAATTAGCAGAATCAGTCTAATTTGGTTGGTATTCATAGATTGGTGGGTATCTGTTCTTTACCCAGCATTTCATAAAACTGGTAAGATGTTAACAACATATTTTTTATCCTGGACTGTGATCAATCATTGTAACCTTTGGCTTACTGCAAGCCTCAGCATCCTTTATTTTCTCAAGATAGCCAACTTTTCTAACATTATTTTTCTTTATCTAAAATTTAGAATTAAAAATGTAATATTGGGGACCTTGTTAGTATCTCTATTTTTCTTGTTCTTAAATACTGTAATTATAAAAATATACTCTGATGTGTGTTTTGATAGTGTTCAAAGAAATGTGTCTCAAATTTCCAGACTGTATAACCATGAACAAATTTGCAAACTTCTTTCTTTTACTAACCCTATGTTCACATTCTTACCCTTTGTTATGTCCCTGGTAACGTTTTTTCTGCTCATCTTCTCCCTGTGGAGACATCTGAAGAAAATGCAGCACAAAGCCAAAGGATGCAGAGACATCAGTACCACAGCACACATCAGAGCGTTGCAAACCATTGTTGTATCTGTAGTGTTATACTCTATTTTTTTTCTATCACTTTTTGGGAAAGTTTGGATTTCTGGATCACCTGGGAGATACCTGATCTTTTTGTTTTCTTGGGCTCTTGGAAATGCTGTTCTTTCTGCTCACCCATTTGTTCTGATTTTGGGAAACAATAGGTTGAGACGGGCTTCTCTCTCCCTGATATTGTGGCTCAGGTACAGGTCCAAAAATATAGAAGTATAGGTCCACAGACCACCCTAGGAATCATTTTGTTTATCCTAAAGGAAAATCAGGAGACAAGAAATTATCAGATATGTAAAAATATATATTATAAATATTTTGCCATAAGTAGTTGTGAATTAAATAGTCTGTAACAGTCTGGAAAGAGCACTGTATAACTTTTGTTACAATCTTAGATACAGAAGGATATCAGTACATACCATGTAAATGCAGATTTATATAGTCAAGTTATATTCTCTAAAGGTTTAGAGCTAAAATTTACAAATAAAAGAAAACATGAGGCATTTGTTTTTCTGGGTCTATGTTATCATAGTCACTACAATATTTCCAGTCCCATCCATTTACTCACACATTTCATGAATTTTGAAGTAATCACAGAATCCAGGAAAATAGAAAAGGAACTTGGGATGGGGCAGAGAAAGAGTTCTAGATTGGAGATAAGTCACAGATTTTGTGGAGTAGAAAAAAAAAAGAAAAGAGAAAAAGAAAAACAATAGAGGATCTTTTATTGCTGGGGGAGGGAAAACAGAGTGGAAAAAAAACCCACCAAAGATCTTGAAAAACCCATAAAAAAACCATTATTTTATAGGTCTACATATATAAAACCCAAGTTGCATAATTTAACAAAAACTCTAGTGCCAAATACAAGAAACCTCTCTTCATGTTGTTGGCCATGGGATTCCAAGAGACTCTGATAAAAATAAAGGATACCCTCATTGCCTTTGCTTACCCTCCCAGAACTGAAGTAAGATTCTATTGTTGAAGACACTACATACTTTGGATATAGGACTTCTAGGAATCAAGTTGGAATTGTCTTAGAATTAGCTCTCATAGTAACAAAAGGTACTATATAAGCTACCAAGGGAGAAAAATTACTCGATAGTCCTACTCATATTTAAAACCTGTGAATCATAATAATTATTGGCTCAGAAAGATAACCTCAGTGATATAATACCAACACTAAAATATTAAGGGTAACCATTTGCTATTTAATTGGACTTAAAACCCACTCAAGAGAAGGGAACTAAATGCCTATGTCTGTATCTGGAGAGGTCATCGCTGAGAACCTACTACTACCACTCTTTAATCCACTCTAGTTTCTACCTGAATTCTAAATCCTTAGATCCATAAGTAAGTGTAGTTTCCACCCCTCATCAAAGAAACTCTCTTTTGCAGCAGTTGGAGATTACTTGTGAGATTCACAAGTGATCAAAATACAAAAATAAGTGACTTTGAGTTATCCATTCCCAGTTGCATCTACAATGCAACTCCTATACCTAAGGCTCAGGAAGCATCACAGAAGAGGTATTACGAAGATTATAAGAACCATATGGCCCAGATATTTCTTGTTAGATAGCATCTTCTTTGTATGACAGGAAATCTCAACGATATGAATGCGTAAACAAGAATTGAATGGTGACAACATCAGTTGATATCAATACAGATGAAGAAAATTTCACATGGCTCTACTCCTAGATGAAGAGCTACAAGCAACTGATGGTGCTGAGATGGGGGGAATCAGTTTCTCGAAGAATGAACTCCCTAATTGGCTATCCAATTCCAAGTGTTCACTCTGTGTGTGTATGTGTGTGTGTGTATGTAAGTCATACTTTTGAGAGTGGTAGGTGCTACTGAAAGATTTTCACTGGGCAGTGAAAGGGATGAAAATAATACGAAGTACAGTTATATAAAATCATCCAAAAAAGTTTGAAAAAGTTCAGAAATAAATGTCTATAGTCATAAATGTTATGACTTTTATTCATGTATTATACTTTAAGAAATACTAAATTATAAAAACTACAATGCGTAAAATACAGATATTTATAAATTAATGTGAACTATAATTATTAAAAATAAAACTTGGACTACTAAGGTGACTAAATTCTGAGCACAGATGAGGAAAGGGCCCATAAAGTTCTATCTCTTATTTGAAGAGCTATTGGAAATTATTGGCTGTTGGAAAGGGTGAGTCAATGTTCTTCAGAGATATAACCTCTGAGAGGCTGTCCTGCTCAAATTGATGTCCACATAAAGCATATACAGCAGCAATAAATGGATTCAGTGTGTCTATTTTTAAAAAAAATCCAAGAATTTGGGAGGGAAATGTTATGGATGGATAGGGAACAATTAGAGGGAAGAGGTGGCAGGGTAGATTTATCAAAACATAATATATAAACATATTATTATATAGTTTATATAATGCATAAAGAATAAAATGATATGTATATAAGTTTTTAATATATACAATATTTTGAAATGTCAGATAAGAAATTAATTATAAGACTTGGAACAAGTTGGAACATAGCATTGATGAGAGTAGAGTAAATTGAAAAAGTCCTATGAGATGTTTTTGTAAATTTGTATGTATTTTGTGTTATGATATAGAAATATGACATTTTCCTGCTGCCAATTCTATGTGCAAAATGTTAATGTGTCTTAAAGTATTTAAATCAGTTTACAATTTTGGTTCTTTATTTACTGACCTTTATTTCTTCCTATCTTTCATTTTCCTTTCGTCTTATCCATTTTTCTTGTTTCTTTCATGGTGTTGGGCAATGAACCCTGAGGCTCACATAAATATGAGGCAAGTGGCATTGGCCATAACAGTTTCCATTCACAAATGCTATTTCAGTGTGTGTGTGTGTGTGTGTGTGTGTGTGTGTGTGTGTGTGTGTTTCAGCAACCTACATAAAATTATGGTTGTTTTAAATTTTATGCCATCATGTAGTCATATTTTAAAAGGCTAGCAAGTAACCAGCTTTGGGACAGTTCCTGAATGGATTTGAGGATGTTGACCGGAATGGAATAAAGACATGTTAGAGCTAGAACACGGGAAGGCAAGCTATAAGCCATTGTCTTCTGGTTATGGACATGGCTTTATTGTTGCAACCATAAATTCACAGTCACAGTGTATGATTCCTCTATGAAGAGCCTTGAAAACTGGTCTTCTCCCAGAGGAGCTAGATATAGCAAGTTAATGGTTGCTGTAGGGGGAGTGAGATTTATTCCTCATTGGCACTGCTGCTGAAATATTTCCGTGGCTTAATTTAATAATATCCTAACTACTATTCTACAGGTAACTCAAAGACATGGAGGTACAAAATCAAGTGACATAAAGGAGGAGGGAATTTCAGAAGAAGGGATTAAGCAGGAGACAGAAGATAAGAGAATACTGGGAAGGAAATAATATCTCACACATCATATAAACATATAGGCTTGTTAGCATTGATCTTATAGCAGTAATAAAAAATAAGAAAATTATATATTTCATAGACAGCTGAAAAACTTTAAACAGGTTAAGCCCAAGAAGTTAACTACAAAACAGAGGAAAACATGGCCATGTATACTGTATTTAGTCTTCTTAAACAATGAGAAACTTAGAGTCCTGTGAAGTTGTAGAGATGAAGAATATTAATTGTGGCTCATTTTTACCAACAAATCTCTGCAGACTTCTGTTTTTTCATTCATCACAGATTTTATTCTTTAGGGTGTTTATTGACTCATTGAAAAATATATAGACATTTTATGGTTAGCATCAGCTGTCTACTTGACATAATCCAGGATTATTCAACAAAGCCTCAGCTGGGCATTTGCCTTGATCAGATTGATGTGTGGATATGCCTGTAGGACATTTTCTTAGTGGATAGTTTATACAGGAATGCCCAGCCTAATGTGGACAGTGTGATCACTGAATAGGAAGCCTGGGCTATATAACAAATGGTAACTAAATGTGAAGCCTGAGAATAAGCTAGTAAACCACATTCCTTCATGATATCTGCCTTGGTTCATTCTTCACATTCTGCCTTGACTGCCCTCAGTAATGGACTGTAACCTGGAGTGTAAGCAAATAAAACGTCTCCTTCCCCAGCTGTTTTCATCTATATGCTTCTTACAGCAGAAGGAATTATAAGCTAGAACATGGTTTAGCATATTTTCTGTTTTTGATTCTTTAGAGATACTTTAATAAAAATACATGCTCTAGATCAAGAAATGGGAAAATGTCATCTGAAACCACCCAAAGAGTATATTTTAATATTTATAAAGAAAAAGATGTGTACATGTTATAGCCCTTAGTAGTAATCACATATATAGCATGTAAAAACTTTAAGGTCCTCAGATGATAAATATCAATCTACTGTTAGGTAATAATGCCAAAAAAATCTAGAGCACTCCAATAGAAGACTTCTCTCAAAATGCAGATGAAATAATAAAAGGTAAGTGGGTAGTTCAAGAGTTACATATCTAGTGATCAATAGAATATGAAATTTGACTATCTATACTAAATATTTCAATTTTCTGAAATATTTAATAGCTACACAAAGAGGTGCAAATACATTTTTCATTTGTTTATGGAATGAGAAACCAGATGATATACTTACTAAATTAAAGTTAAATCATGTTAAATGTTATTTACAAAATTAATATTAAATAAAATTTGCTGGTGCAATACTAATACTAAGTAAAATTATTATTGAATACAACTTATTAATACATTGAAATACATGTTTGCAGTTAAACAGTAAATAAATATAGTAAATTGATGCAATAATTATGGCAACAACTGGAGCAAATTAAAGATTTAATCACGACTTTTGGAAATAACTTAGAAATGTAGATTGTCAGCTATGGCTACCACCCTTAGAAAGCATTTGGAAAAATAAAATTGTTAGTGAAGCTGTGCTAAGATGTTTCTGCTTCTGGCTCTGATATAGAAAATATTAGAAAACAGTTGAAGTTCAGAAAGGCATACTCTCAATAGTTAAGTTAGGGACCTTTTGTAGTCAGAGAGCAAGAACACAATGTCAACACTGGATGATGTAATTCTCACTGAGGCTGGACTGGTGATGGTTGATTGTTTGATACCCATTGTTGTCCTCAGCTTCCTGATATAATTGGATAAGAATTGCTGATGAGTGGATAAGCATTCTGAAATTTTAAAGAAGATATGACTGATTTTTATATAATAGTTTAGATTTTTGATTCTTTTAAGATTCTTATGAATTTTATTTTAACGATAAAAACAAAATTATTAATCCATTGTTTGCAGCCACAAGTTGCTGCCTGCTAGTAAGAGAAACTGACTGGGAAAAGTATCAGGCTTGTGCACATTTTGCTAATCTATAACAAGATGCTTAGTTACAAATGTACATGGATTCTTGGGAAAATTTTGTTTCCTTTACCTGTACTACAAAATGTTATGTTATATATTATAAAGTTATTGGGGAACATACTGTTTTTTAATAACCATTGAATAGAAGACAACTATATCATAATCAATTTTTGACTTTATACTGCTTGGAAGATTTTGTTGAGATATATAAGCTACAGGAGAAAAAATAAAGATATTAGAATATTGTTCCTTCCACCCATCAATATGCACATATATACATAATATGTATATGTGTAAGTGTAATGTATATGTGTGTGTGTGTGTATATATATATATATATATATATATATATATGGGTATATGTGGATACTTGTATGCTTGTAAATGTGTATACATGTATACTTGTATATGTATATATGTGTATGTGTGTATATATGCATACAAGTACATGTATATATGTGTATATGTATCTATATGATACATGTATATATATAAACATATAAATATATGCATCATATATATATGATGTATGTACGTATGCATTTATTTTATATGTTTAAAGTTTGTATGAGAGTGTGTTGGACCTTTGTTCCTTCCAATCTCAGAGTATATGTGTATATCTGTATAATTGTATATCAGTATACATGCATGCATGGTATATGTATATATGTATATATGTATATATGTTTGTATATATATTTGTTTACATATGTGTATATACATATATATACATGTATATGTGTGAAGTGCTTGGAGCCTGTTTTTTGGAGCTTTGCTCCAGCCATTCAAAGTGTGTGTATGTGTTTGTCTGTCTGTCTGTCTATATGTATGTATGTATATATGTATGTGTGTGTGTGTATGTATTTTTATGTTTGAAGTTGCATAAACCGTTTCATGCTTTGTGTGTGTTTGCATGTGTGTTTGTGTATGTGTGTGTGTGTGTGTGTGTATGAATTTTTTCTCTCTCCTTTTCTGCTTTGTTGGCCCCTAAGATTTAAAGGAGTTCCATTTTGTTCATTGGACACAGGGAGTACTAGCAATGGCAAATTAAGGTTTGTTTCTTCAGAAAAATGTCTACTGAATAATTTCTCTAACCAGTGGCCCCCTTCAGTATGTGGACTGATGTCCATCAGCTCTCAGCACCTGTCAATACTAGTCACTACCAGTCTCGATTTACCCTGTGGGGTCAAAGCTGTACTTTGGCATTATTATTTGCTTAGATCTTTTCCTGGTGTTTCAGATTTCTTGATATTTTGTGTCAGGAACTTTTCAGATTTAACATTTTCCTTGAGCAGTTTATCAGTTTCCTCTAGTGTGTCTTCTATACCTGAGAGTTTCTTTTCTCTCTTGTATTCTGTTCATGATGCTTTTGTGTGTAATTCCTGTTTACCTACCTAAATTTTCTCTCTCCAAGATTTCCTCAGTTTGTAGTTTTCTTATTGCTTCTATCATCATTTTCAGGTATTGAAAAGTTTTATTCATTTCCTTTACCTTTTTGTTTGTATTTTCCTGAATTTATTTAGGGGATTTATTCATTCCCTCTGTAAAGACCTTTATGATTTTCATAGGATTAGATTTAAGCACCTTTTTTGTGCTTTAGCTATGTTAGAATATAGACCCTAAAATCATGAATGGATAGTTTTGTTTTATTAAACAGAATAGTAATTGCATAAACTCTTTTACATCAAAAGGACATATAGTACTAAATATAATGTGGGTGTGTTGCCAACAGATACACCCTATCTTAGGAAATGACAAGAAGTGTTATGTACAGCTGTGTTTTTTCAGTTATTTTCAATCCCCTTTTGTTTGTGAACACATATGCAATATCTGTACATTTGGAAGTCAATAATTATGAATGAATAAATGAATGTCACAAAACAAAGAAAATAAAGGTGTAGTAATAACCAAAAGTCCTCTCCCAAATAAAAAAAATAATACCATGTATGATTCTAGAAACACAAAACTATTCCACATATTAAGGAAAATTCTACTGTACAAACATACTTATCAGCAGACATGTGTGATTCAGATGAAGTGTATTTTGGCACTGTTTAAAGTTAGTGTAATGGGAAGCTTCCCCATGCCAGACAATGGCTGATAATCAGAGGATTTTCACAGCCTCCTCTCAAAGAATTTTGCTCAAAGAATTTTGGATAGGATACCTGCCATTGAACATCTATCTCAAGTATGGGGGAAGTTTTGGAAGTACATAAAACCAATTTCCCAAGGTAATTTTTCTGAAACAATCTTTGCATATAATGAAGCTCTAATAAAATCACACTGAATTTAGAAATGCCTAGAAAATACTTAAATACTTCAAGTAAACAATGAAAATTAAAATATTAAACAGAGTAAAGAAAAAAAGTCTCTGTGAGAGCCCTAAACATTAGTAATATGTTTGATAAATACTACTGTCTTGAGAAGTGAGAGATTTAAATCTTGGTTCTCTAGCTCTGTTTCATCTTGAAATAAATCAAAAATAACTTGTTACTCATTGTTGGTCCATTTTCAGGAAATAAATGAAATCTTTAGGGGTAGTGGAGGTAATAGAATGATCTATAGATGGATTACAGACAATAAATCTGCCCGGGGAAAATATTAGCATTCCTGTTGGTACCTAGGAAAGGAAGAAGGGTTTGGAATAAAAACTAAGGCAAACTTTTAAAGAATTTTTTTACACAAACATAATATTTTGTTGAAATTGTTACACCTACTAACAAGAACCACACAGACCACCTGTACCAAACTAAATTTTATCAATTTAAGCATATCTGACATACTCTCTCTAAATAGAGTTCTATATTCTGCTACCCAACCTCCAATCCTGCTGAATCCAAAATATGCAAAAGTTAGGCAAAACAAAGCATCAAAGTTATGAAAAGAAATATGTCTTCATTTGCATGCTAACAAATGAGAATTCAGCTTTTATTGCAATATCAGCTATAAAAGACTCTAACCTATTATGAAACAGGAGTTATTTTGTATTCTCTTGAAATAATAATGCTTTTCAATCAAAGCAACATTCAACTCTCCTTTCAGCATGTTGTCATGGTTTCTCTGATGAACACTAGTCATACAGTGTGAAAAAAAATTAAAAAAATTTATTCCACATTTCATAGTGTAAAAAAAAATAAAATCAATGAATTTATTCCACATCCCAAGATCAGGTACTAGAAGAAATTTATACCCACTTGGGAGAGTGAGCTTTTCCATAACTACCCATGAACATTTAGTAAGTTCTGTAGCTACTCTTGAATGGAGTGTACTTTTCACTCAAGTAATTACAAAATTTTCTTTTAGAAATGTTGCTTATCAATGACTTTAGTAAATTTCTTGACTAAATCATTATATATCTTCTCAGGTGAAATTATTTCAGCTCTTACCATCTTTAGATGGAGTTGGCTTTGTGAACTTTATTTTATGCTCTTATATTTAATTGTGTGCCAATATATATGTTTTTGTGTGGGTGTGTACATGTATATTCAGGTGCTCATGGTGACCCAGGGTAGCAAATCTACCTGAAGCTGTGGTAATAGGATATTGGGAATCATAAGATACGGGTTCTGAGAAGCACACTTACTTCATTTGCAAGAGCAGTAAGTATACTTAATTGCTGAGACATCTCTCCAGTCTGGCTGTGTGTCTACTAATACAAAAATCTGTTTTATAGTTGAAAAGAAACAAGTACTGTTTCAACATGCGTATGATGAACATAATTTATATTTTTCAAATAATATAGTTTGTTAGTTACATCCTAATGATTTTACATGATTATTACTCCATGTTGTTCATGTTACTTTATTTTAATTGTTAATTTTATTTATATGTAATCACCATTTATAAGTTTATCATAATAAATTCTTGTTCTTTTTCTGTAATTCATAGCTAAGTACATTTAGATTTCATTATTTAAATCTTTATCTCTTAAATGTCAAGGAAATTTTATTCTAAATAATATATGGAGATATATATCTGAGGAGAATTTAGTCCATAATTAGTTATTATTTTGGGGAATCATTCTTACTAACAAACTTAATTTTTCTAGAGAATATTCTCTTCCCTAGGGAATAGAATTCAAACCTAAGGTGTTCCCTACCTAGAGTAAAAGGTCCTGTAGCAGAGCAAAGAAAATCTTCTCAGGGTGAGTGTAGCCCACTGTAGAGAGTCATGCCTGTCTATTTTCTAAACTACTTGAAATTTTAGTAGTCCCACTCTCCCCCTCACTCCACTTGAACCCCTCATGTAATCATTTGTTTTTGATTTGTCTTCTTTTTAGTATTCGACTTTGACACCTAAGCTGAGCTGAGCCAGGGTAAGGTGCCTTCCTATGTAAACTCTATTGTTACACTTTTCCTCAATTCTTGGAAGTTTTATGTAAATGTTGCACATGATATTTTATTATTCTTTATTAAAATACATTTCCCCATCTTAGGATATTATGTTCATTTTTATATATTGGATGCTCTGTCTTTACCCAGGATTGCTTAAGGTAATAGAATTGGTATGTAAGACATTCACAGTAAGATGGCCCATGTTGCTCTCTGCCATTTGTTATCTTGATGACAGGAATATTTTTCTGGTCTTTGCTAGCATTAACAGAATTATTTTCTTTTGTTATGTGTCAAGACCCTGACTATTAAGAATAATAATTGTGTCATTGTATTTTTCATGCAACACAGAAGAATATTATCTTTGATCTACCTTAGTAGCTCTGCTTCCAGCCATAGGGCAGATATTGGTGAGAGATGAATGGGGGATGGGTATAAAATGAACACTTTGGTACTGGGGGAACTATCAGCCCTATGGGGCAAAGTAGAGTCAATTATTGATGGTGAGGCTTATTTAATGTTACCATAAATAGATTTGCAGTATTTTTTATGTACAAAAGAAATACTCCACTGTTCACTGAGTATGTACATTTCCTAATATAATATGAATGGAAGGATTGGAATTTTTATTACTTTTATTTTTTTAATAGTCTAGTTGTTGTTCCCTCCCAGTCTGCCCTTCCACAGTTCCTCATCTCATTCCTCTTCCCCGATGTCTCCAAGAGAATACCCCCCCCACCTGCCCCTCCAGACCTCCCCACTCTCTGAGGCCTCAAGTCTCTCAAGGGTTAGGTATGTCTTCTCTCACTGAAGCTAGACCAGGCAGTCGTTTGCTGTATATGTGTTGGGGGATCAGACCAACTCTTGTATCCTCCCTAGATGGTGGCTCGGTGTCTAAGAGATCTCAAAAGTCTGGGCTAGATGAGACAACTGGTTTTCCTATGAGATAGCCTCCTTAGCTTCTTTCAGCCTTTCCCAAATTCAACCACAAGGGTCCCTGACATCAGTCCATTGGTTGGGTGTAAGTATCTTCCTCTGGCCCTGTCAGCTGCTTGTCAGGCCTCTCAGAAAACAGCCATGATGGGCTTCTGTCTGTAAGCACCCTACAATATCATTAATAGTGTCCAGCCTTAGAGCCTCCCCTTGTGCAGGATCCCAATTTGGGCCAGTCACTGAACCTACTTTCTCTCAGTCTCTTCTCCATTTTTGTCCTTTAGTTCTTTTAGACAGGAACAATTCTGGGTCAGAGATTTTGACTGTGGGTTGGCAAGCCCATCCCTTCATTTGATGCCCTGTCTTTCTCCTGGAGGTAGACTTTACAAGTTCCCTCTTCCCACTATTGGGCATTTCTAAGGTCTCTTCCTTGGAATCCTGAGAGTCTCTCACCTCCCAGGTCTCCCCATTCTAGAGGGTCTCCCCAAATCCCACCTCCTGAGATTGCATATTTCCATTAATTCTGCTGGTCCTCAGGGCTTCACTCCTGTTCCTCCATCCCAATACCTGATCACATTCCCCTTTTCATCTCCTCCCCTCTCCCACCCATGTACCTCCTTCCCTCTCCCCCACCTCTGTGATTACTTTCTTCTCTCTCCCAAGTGAGATTAAAACATCCTTAATTGAGTCAAATGGAAGGAATTTTAAAATACTGTCTTATCTAATATGGTCCTGAGCATAAGGTAGATTAATATTAAATCCTGAACTACTAGAAAAAATTAAATTATTGGAGAGAAAAACAAAGGTAAGTGGACCTCAATTCAACTGCATATATGTTTGTGTGTTTGTATGCATGCACTTATAAACAGTAAAGTACTTCATAAATAGTATTTTCAGAATAATATCTCCAGGAGACTACTATACAATGATGATACTTTTTATTATGAGATTTGGGTAATGTTTCTGTATAGATTATAGTATTATAAATTTTAAATGTATAGGAAGTTCCATGTACAAACAGATATTTGTTTTATAAGACAAGTTCTCAATCTGTGGACCTGGCTATAGACCTATGTAGACCATGCTGGCCTCAAACTCATTGAAATTTATCTGCCATTGCTTCTTGAAACCAGAAATTAAATTGTGCATCAACATACCCCATCCCATTTGATAATATTGTCATATTATAGTTGTTTAAATTTTGTAATAATAGTTTTCTTTAAAAAATTGATCATAAAGATATGTATAGTGGTAGAAAAGGCAAAAATATATAAATAATGCATTTTATTTGCATAGTTGCATATGAAAAGCCAGCATTTCCTCTATCATCAGCTGCAAAAGACTCTAGTCTATTACCTAAAAGGTATCTATTAACTAGACAAATCTTAGCTAGAATATGTGAGAAAATGCAAAATTTTCATGAGGAAAACTATAAAGTCTGCCATTAGAATATCTTGAATTTTTCCTGATTTGCATTGGTTGTGTGAGATTTCAAAGACAACTTCTGACTTTTCATTTATCAAATAGACATAGCACCTTAAATGACTGTAATGATAAGTAACAGACAATGGGATTCCCTTTCAGGTTATGGCTGCTACAATCATTTTTGTTTTGGAAATTCTCATTGGGAATCTGTTAAATGGATTCATAGCACTGGTAAATTTTGTTGACTGGGTTCAGAGAAGAACAATTTCTCCAGTGGATCAAAACATCACGGTCCTTATAATTTCCTGAGTTGTTCAGCTCTGGCTTGTACAAATAAATATATTAGTTTTTCTTATTCACCAAGTAAAAATGACAGAAATGGTTATAAGAGTGACCAATATTGCCTGGGTTGTGACTAATCACTTTAATCTTTGGCTTTCTACTAAACTCAGCACTTTTTACCTTCTAAAGATAGTCAATTTTTCAAATTCAACTTTTCTTTACTTAAAATGGAGAATTAGGCATGTATTTCCAACAACCCTGATGCTTTCTCTGGCCCTCTTGTTTTTATACATTATAGTCATCAATACCCATATTGATGTCTGGATTGATGGGAATATAAGAATCATGCCTTCTAATTTCGGTTCAAGGAACTCTACTTTATTCCTTAAACATCTTTTGTTCACCAACTCTATATTTGTGAGCATCCCCTTTGCAGTGTCTCTGGTGGCTTTTTTCCTGTTAATTTTCTCATTGTGGAATCATGAGAAGAAGATGCATCATAATACCAGGGGCTCCAGAGACTCCAACACCAAGGCCCACATTAAAACCTTGAAAACTGACCTTGTTTTCCTCTCCCTTTATGCCATTTTTTAATGTTCTCTTGTTATAAATGTCTGCAGCATCGAATTACAGGAGAATTAAGTAAGTTTTTTATTTAGCCTATTTACTGGAATAGCTTTTTCTTCATGCTACTCCTATGTCCTGATTCTGGGAAATACTAAACTAAGACGGGCTTCTCTTTCTGTGCCATGGTGGCTGAGATGCAGACCCAAAGATGTAAGATCCTTTGGTTCCTAATAAAGTTTGGTTCATCATGCATGTTCTACAGCAGAGTCAATTTCTAAGAAATTCTTTTGTGTTTAACTCTGTTTTTATTTATAATCTTTTCTGTTTACAATATTATTATATTGCATTTATAAAAGTACATTTAGAATCAGCATTACACAAACATGCTACAGTCAAAATATGATCTTTATAAAATACAATAATTTTATCCCCATTATTATAGTGCAAATTAAGTTTCACAGAATCTATGTTTAAGATTCTACTGAAAGTTTATTTATTTATCAAAATTTCTTTGATTGTGAACAGTTGGATTCTTACAGAATAAGAATTGTGTTGTCAGGAGACACCTTACTTACAGTTAATAGCTATTACTCTGTGTTTGCCCTACCATCATTTAGACTAACATATAAAGTCTCTATAATATATTCTTAGCAGAATGGAGCTTTTACCAAACCAAAACCTAAAAAAAATTATCATCAGGTAACATCCAAAAACTCTATAGACTGTTTCAATGTTTAGTCTAACTGGTCTACCTGTGGTCTCTAGCAGTGTATTTGACAAATAACATTGTATATGATTTTTTGTTTGTTTTTGTTCTGTGATTATTAACACCTTCTTTACAATCTCAGTGTTGGAACACATATTTAGAAATACTGAACCCATATTGCTGGTCTGTAGTTATCATATTTGGCTTAATAAATTACTGTTCATTCCATCTGTTGGTATAGCTTCACTTTCATCAATAGTTTTTTTCAAGATTTTAAATTGAGATGCTTAAGACAGACATATTGTTTATGTATGTGAGATATAGCTATTAATATACAATCTATAATTTTAGATAAATTTAAAATAATTGTGATGAAGATATGCTTAAAGTTGTATATTACAAATGAAGATTCAAACCTGATTTAGAAATCAGAGCTCCTAACTGCTCATTCCAAATATAAGATTCAATTAACATTTCCTTCAGATCAGTTGAGGCTGGCTTATTGACATTTTACATCTTTATCATTACATTTATAGTAATGAATCTTTTTAAATTATTTATTCAGCACACATTTTCTTTTTCTGTATTTTGGAAATGAAGATTTATTTATTTAAGCTCATTTTTTTTCAAAAGATATAAATCATAAGGTGTTTTTGTTTAATGTAGTTCTTCTTACATGCCTAGGTTATGTTGTTTGACTTTGCTCTTTTTGCCTTCACTATCATTAATTCTTTGAGGGTATCTTACAGTGTGTTTGATCACGTTCTTGCCCCACACCATGTCTCTTCCCAATACATCTAATTCTGCTCCCTTCTTTTTTCCAACTTGTTGGTAGGCATTATTTTCAATTACAAAGTGCTTTATTGCTCCCAGGATATTTGTACCACTGTTCTACCAGTGGGTCTGTTTTACTAAGGTATTCATTATGTTCTCTCACAGGTTCACAGATGGATAAGAATGATCATTCCCTTTTCTCCTCCAGCAAGCATAGCCCCTGCCAGCTTTTCAAAGCTAGAATGAATTTTTTAGCTGAATATCAGCTTAACATCTTCATCTTCTACAACTCAAGTGTGTGGTGCCTTTAAAAATAGGGGCTTACCACCAACTTCTAGAAGATAGGCCAAAGTATTGGCATACATCTGTAATATTGGGAACAGTTTGCTTATGAGGGCTCACTTTCCAACAGCTCCAAAAGTGGCAGCCCAATTCTGGCCCTTGGATTTTTATTTATTGTCTTGTGGTATCTAATACTGGCGTTGTAGGATGACTCTAGACCAGTAGTTCTCGACCTTCATAATTCTGTGACCTTTTAATACAATACACTTCCCCATGTTGTGGTGACCCCTAGAGGTGGATGCTTGCAGCCCACCATTGAACTGAGCACAGGGTTCCCAATGGAGGAGTAGAGAAAGGACTGAAGGAGCTGAAGGGGTTTGCAACCCTATAGGAAGAACAACAATATCAACCAACCAGATCCCTCAGAGCTCCCAGGGACTAAACCACCAACCAAAGAGTACACATGGAGCAACCCATGGCTCCAGCTGCATATGTAGCTTGTCGGGCATCAGTGGGAGGAGAGGCCCTTGGTCCTGTGAGTGCTTGATGCCCCAGTATAGGGAAATGCTTGGGCAGGGAGGTGGGAGTGTGTAGGTGGGGTCACACCCATATAGAAGCAGGGGGAGGAGTGATAGGAAAGGGAGTTTCCAGAGGGGAACCTGGAAAGGGGATAACATTTGAAATGTAAAAAAAGAAAATACCCAATAAAATAAATAAAAAAATAAAAAAATAAATAATTTTCATTGCTATTTCAAAAATGTAATTTTGCTACTGTGAGTTGTAATGTAAACATGTGTGGTTTTCATTGGGGTCTTAGGTGACCCCAACACACAGGTTGAGAACCAATGTTCTAGACTCTTATTTTATGTGTACAGTTGCATATTTTAAAGCATTGCCACTGATAGGTTACTATTTGACTTTTTTAAAAATGTATTTCACTTTGTTTATCCACCCCTGTACTCCCTTTACTACCCTCCTTTGCCCCTCCCCATTTAATCCTTCTTGTTGTACCATTTCCAATCCTTTACACCAGTGTATTCTGTGTCTCCTCCTTTGAAAGGATACACTCACAGCTCTTTACTAATTTTGGAAACATTATAATCTGAGTGGGGGCTTTTAAACAAAATATGGATGCATGAAATAGACACTGAAAGGGGAAACTGTAAAATGTCTGTGGCAAGTTAATTTGTATACAGAGTAAGTTGTGTTCATGTGAGTGCATGTGACACTTTTCTTTTGAAAAATTGAAGTCCTGATGCCTTAAAAAGCTTACTTAGCAATCAGCGAAGATGACAACTGCCAGTCCACCAATTAGACACTGGCAGAGAACAGTTTTCTTTAGGTTTAAATGAAATATTATTGGGAAAATTATGGATTCAAACACCAGTAAAATCACCAGAAGAAAAAGTAACCAGACTTGTAATTTCAGTTCATAATTTAGCTGTTATTTTTGTTTCTTATATTTAAAGTTTAATTTTACATGATAATAAAGCTATTGTTTCTTTTTAGTTTGGTGAATTAGAAGTAAGTTGCCTTATGAAACTCTTATACCAACTTTGTATTTTAAACAAATTCTCTTTTGAAGATAAAACACCATATCATATACACCTAAATATAATGACAGTTACATCTTGTCAACTATTTATGGATTTTGGTGTATATTTATATAAGGAATATTATGAATGATCAAAATGCTTAGTAATTGCAATGTAAGCTGGCACTGGTGTCTGTAATTCAAGAGCATGCTGTTGTTTCATGAGAGAGCATACTACTAACTCCAATTTTGGGATAAAGTTTATAAAATTATCTCCACAAAAATCTTTCTTGTCTTATAAAATTCACTAAAAGTAATTAGTATGTATTGTTTTCTTAGAAGATTTTACATTAATTCTCTGCGGCCAAGTTAAAATAATGATACAAGCTAATACAACATTTTAAGCATTCTCTGCCCTCTGCTTCCTGACTGAAAATTTGATATGACTACTTGCTGCTCTGATTTCTCTGTCATTGAACTGTAAGCCAAGATAAACCTTTGTTATTGTAGTTGTAACTTGCTTTTATCAGTGTGTTTTATCATAGAAATGAGAAAAGAAACTAAGATAAAAATAAAAAATTATTAGCAACAGCAATGACAATAACCCCATATTATGGTTTCTGTACTCTATACTCAGGTCTACTGAAACTTTGTGACACATTTCCATTTGCATACACTGCGTTGAAACTGCAGCCAGTATAGGCAAACTGAAACTTAAATCATAGAAATTGTTGAGGCGTGTTTTTTTCAAGTCAGGACTCAACTACTTATAGCATTAGATAAATATTGTTAAATTATGATCCATAAAGTAGTAGTATCATGCTTCTCAGAGAGAAGGGAGTATAATAGTAATTCTGAATTCTTCACTAAATATATACCAAATAATTCTCAAAAAATGCTGTTGTTATTTTCTACTCCCTCTAATTCATTTTAAATGCTATTATGGTTGTATTTCAGATTATCTGTCATGGGCTGAATAGTTTGAATCCCACACAAAACAAAGAAAAGCAAAACCCAACAAACAAAACATGCAATTAATTCTTTCTCACATTCTCCCTGAATTAGACAGAGTAACACATAGTTAAAATTGTCAGGAGGATTAGGCCTCTAGTCCAAAAGTGTCTTAAAGGAAATAGGAACTAAATCAGAAAAGCATGTGTTTTGCAATGACTACACAAGCTCAGAGAAACTGTCATCTGATAAGGTGACCTACCAGCATGCCAGTGAGAGATATCTCTCTAGAAATCTACTCTTGGGGATCCTGACACTGTATTTCCAACCCTTAGAACTGTGAGAAGATTTTTAAAAATTGTGTGAGCCCCTTGATGTCTTGTTATAGTTTCCCGACACAGAGAAAGAAATGCAAAAGGGAAAGATAAGTCCAAATACATAACGATAGTGTTATTAATAAAACTAAGCCATTTAAACAGCACCTATGGTATTTGAATGTTTCATAAGGAATATAAAGTATGGTAAGGCTTGTGCTGTGGCTGAGAGAGTTCAGGGATGCCATTCAGGTGTAATTAGTAAAAGAACTCTTAGATACATTAACAAGTATGTGCTACTTTCAGAATAAATAGGAATACCAAACTCCATAAGAAAGAGCCAGGATACAAATCTGCCAGCTGGTCCATCAATCTAAGATGAAGCATACTAGGAGAGTTCCTGATAACAGAAGAAAGCAAAAGCAGAGTTACTGGATAAAACTCATTGCTTTGACTTTTCCCTTGCAGGCTAACATCAGAAGTTAACTTTTCCACACCTCATACCTTTCCAGTTGTCTCACTCACATAATACAAAACATTACTGTTTTACAAACCTAACCCATAAAACTGATGATTCTCTACTTCAAGGAATCTGCCTTCTTCATGAAGTCAACGAGTTTCTGCTGCCAACTCGTAGTCATATGTCATGTTAACTTTCAGTATCATGGATTAAGGTTCCATGTGTACTAGAAAATTTCCTTTGTATTTTATATCCCTGTCCCTTTAGCCTTCTTCTCAGTCTCTGATAAACTTTCACTCTTCTCTAAAGAGAAAATATTAAGCAGACCAAATTTCTACTTTACAAACTAATCAATTATGGTAATCTTTCTTCTGGTTTTACATGTTGTGGATAGCCCTGGGGCTGATTGTAATTTTGCTAATTCTGCCCTCCTGGGAGGGGCTTCAGACAAGGAGTGAGATGGACCTGTGACTTCTTGTGAAACAATCCCCTAATGAATAAAGGAGCCAATCACTGGGTACATAGAGAGACTTCTGGGTTGGAGAGGAGAAGAGAGAAGGAGGAGGAGAGAGAGAGGTGTCTTTTGGAACAGGGACAGCATGTAGTAGGTAAGATGTAGCTAGTAGAGTCTCCTGGTATCATGGCGGATCCGCCACCAGAGGAATCAGACTTTGATAAGGTTTACAAGATTAGGTTTCAGTTGATGTACCCAGAGATTGAGTTATTGTTTCTGAACTAAGTTTGTGTTGTGTTTTCCTTCACTTTGTGGCTCCTCTGGGTTCAAGAGAGAAAGGTACTGAGGCAAAGTGTGGGTTTGCCTGACGTGCACCACAGAGGCCATGGGAGTATTGAAGCATGAGGCTGACATGGTAGTGACCTGCCAGTAGGGACCTAGTGAGCTGGGTGGAGAGATCGTGAAACTCTGAGTCAGAGCTCCATGAGATGAAGGCAGGTTGGTCATTGCCTGCCAATGCATGGCTGGCCAGCCCACCGGGGACGAGAGAACCAGGGCATAGCGCAGAAACATGCTGTGCTGTATATTTCCATCTTTTTAAATATTTCCTGCAACATCATATATTTCCTCTGTGGTAAACACAGCTAAGTAGATGCTGTAAAGCTAAATTCATTAAACAGAATGAAAACTTTATGGATATTTATCTGGTGAATATCTTTTGGGTCATGGTGGTGCAACAGGACAATTGAAACAGTTTAATGTTGGATTACAAAGATAACACTCACCACAATTCAGTGCAAGGCTATATTGTCTTTTATTCTACCATGATCATGTTTTCATTCTAGGGGAGAAGATAGAAGTTGAGAAATGACCCCCCATATAGTATGTCAAAACAAAATGGTTGATTCTCTAATCTTGGATGCTGCTCTGCCTCAGAATTAGTATCTCATCTTTTTATATGATCTTCGAGACTGAGCGGCATCACCTCAGTGACTATTTTAAGGAACCACAATATATTTCTACTAGCTTCCCTGTACATAGAACCAATTACCCAACATTTAAACAGTTTAATGTGCACTTTGAAACAATTTCTGATCACTTAACAATAAAGCCTGAGTTCAATGTATGAAAAATGTTAAGTAAAAAGGAGAAAACCTTTATCAATGAAATGAAAAAAAAAAAAAAGATTTAGATCTCAAATAAGGTATGGTTATATAACAGTATGTGCAGACATTTTCTGTTGTAAATGGTAAAGAAGTATTCTTAATATTATGTATTTAAGGAATAATCTTTTATAAGTAGGTACAAGATAAGTGATAATTTGTAAAAGAGCTTTAGTGATAGGCCCTTACAGTCTTAATCTAAACTGTTGAAATTGTTTTCAGTATTTAAGAACTCTCGTATACTGATATTCTTGTTGCCTTCTAAAGGGCTTAGAATGTTTTGAATATTTCTTGCCCAGAACTCAACTTGTCAATTAAAATATGTAAAGAAAGGAAAACTAGAAAACCAATGCAAATTAAAATGCCTTTATTTACATTTCAGCATTGAGGTTCCAGCCTTTCCTTCATCATCAGCTGCAGTAGATTCCAGGCTACTATAGACACACAGAATCTGGATGTAATTCAGTGGCACCATGTCAAAAACCAATGATTGCATAAATACAGCTACATTCACCTACATTGGTAAATCTTGATGTTTTCTTGTTTGCCATTATATTGGGAGTTTTAGAAGAATGTAATGAATTTCTTTTTAAAAAAATGTATTCAAATTGAACACATTAACAAATTCTTCAGTGGCTACAGAAATCGGGATATTCTCTTATGGACGATGGGTATTGCCATAGAGATCATAAGTGCAGTTATTATCATTGTGCAATTCATAATTGGGAATGTTGCAAATGGATTTATAGCACTGGTGAACATCATAGACTGGGTGAAGAGAAGAAAAATCTCCTTAGTGGATCAGATCATTACTGCTTTGGCAATCTCCAGGATATATCTGTTGTGTTCTACATTCTTAATTACACTAATATCTTCACTGAATCCAGATTTAAACATGGCTTTGAAAATGGTAAGAATAAACAATAACACCTGGATTGTTGCAAATCATTTCAGCATTTGGCTTGCTACATGTCTCAGCATCTTTTACTTTCTCAAGATAGCCAATTTTTCTAACTATATTTTTCTCTACTTAAGGTGGAGATTTAAAAAAGTGGTTTCAGTGACATTGCTGCTCTCTCTGGTCTTCTTGCTTTTGAATGTTGTAGTGATGAACATACATATTGATATCTGGAGTGATGAATCCAAAAGAAACCTCTCTTTTGGTTTCAGATCAAAGAATTGCACTCAATTTTTCAGAATTGTCCTTTTAATCAACACAATGTTCACATCCGTCCCCTTCCTTGTGTCCCTGTTGGCTTTTCTGCTTCTCATCTTCTCTCTGT
Organism: Rhynchomys soricoides; assembly: GCA_019843965.1. Classification (NCBI taxonomy): domain Eukaryota; kingdom Metazoa; phylum Chordata; class Mammalia; order Rodentia; family Muridae; genus Rhynchomys; species Rhynchomys soricoides. The sequence goes on from JADRCH010006776.1 coordinate 65,520, forward strand.
GGAGACACCTGAAGAACATGCAGTACCATGCTAACAGCTTCAAAGACCCCAGCTCTGCAGCACACATAAAGGCCTTGCACATGGTGGTGACCTTTCTTCTGTTCTACACAGTTTTCTTTTTGTCTCTTGCTATACAACTTTGGACCACTGATTCTCATGAGAAAAACAATCTGTTTTATGCCGCTATTTTAATCACTTTTCCTTCAATCCATTCATGCATCCTGATTCTGAGAAACAGTAAGCTGAGGCAGACATCTCTTGGGGTGCTTTGGTGGCTGCTGTGCAGGTCCAGAGATATACCGACCTTGGTACCCTGATATACTTAGTCAATGCTCTTTAGTAGTTGTCCCGCGCTACGGTCTCGCCAGCAAGAACGACGTGGCACACATAGGATCCTTCTGCAGTAAAAGCTTTAATGTCTCTTGAGAGGGAGAGCATAAGCTTGCCACGAGTGGAGACTCAGAACAATAGAACACTCGCCCTTTATATGGGTCACAGCGCTTGCCTGGGACATGGAGCTTCCCCATTGGCTCCTGCACACCAGGCCAGATGCCGCCACGAGAGAGGCTGAGATTCTGAAGTGGAAAATTACCAGGTGCATGCGCACTAGCCTGTTTACAACTTGTCCTCTGCCGAATGTAGGCGCCATCTTGTAATGGCGGATGTGGGTGCTCAGGCGGCTCCCAACAAGTAGTGAAGAAGAAAATAGCTTAGTTAAGAAAATTCTTGTCCACCACTAAAGTATAATTTCAAATTTATCTTATGCTAGTTGTATTTAGGATGAATGCTATCAAAACATCTTAGAACTTTATATAGATATTAATAAATATTAGTATCCTTTTGCAAAGGAGCATATGATTTTGGCCTCCCTAAATGTAAGAATTCCTTATGTTAGCTGACATAATTGAGTATGATTCAGAATCTCAATTGAAAAAATTTTCATTTATTTATTTATTTTTATTGGATTTTTTCTTTATTTACATTTCTAATGGTATCCCCTTTCTCAGTTTCCCCCTTCCATGAATCCACGTATCCCATCCCTCCTCCTCCTGCTTCTATAATGGTGTTCCAAAATCCACCCACAACGACCTCCCTGCCCTTGAATTCCCCTACACTGGGGCATGCATCCATCCTTCATAGGCCCAAGAACTTCTCCTCTCATTGATGCCTGACAAGGCCATCCTCTGCTACATATGCAGCTGGAGCCATTGGTCCATCCATGTGTACTTCTTGGCTGGTGGTTTAGTCCATGGAGGCTCTGGGGGTTTGTTTGGTTGATATTGTTGTTGTTCCTGTGGGGTTGCAAACCCTTTCACCTCTTTCAGGCCTTTCTCTAACTCCTCAGTTGGGGACCCCCTGCTCAGTTCAATGGTTGGCTGTGAGCGTCCACCTCTGTATTTGTAAGGCTCTGGCAGAGAACTCTATCAGGCTCCTTTCAGCAAACACTTCTTGGTATCCACAATAGTGTCTGGGTTTGGTGACTGTATATGGGATGGATCCCCAGTATATGGGGCAGTCCCTGGATGGCCTTTCCTTCAGTCTTTGCTTTACACTTTGTCTCTACATATGCCCCTGTGAGTATTTTGTTCCCCGTTCTAAGAAGGACTGAAGCACTCACATTTTGGTCTTCCTTCTTCTTGAGCTTCATGTGGTCTGTGAATTGTATCTTGGGTATTGTGGGAACAAATGGCAATGTGGAGAGAAGCACCCATGTGTCCATCCCTGGCACTGCGGCTCTGGGTAGGACAGGACATACAGGGAAGTGGCTGTGTGCTTCTTCCCACACAGTCCAATGGGCAGGTGGGGGCTGTGGGAAGCCGCCAGGACACTGCCTGTGGGTGGGGGAGGGGGCCGTTTCTGGGAACACTGCAGCTGGCTCTGGAGTTCCTAGAGCATTGTGGACGCTGATAGAAACCACGGAGAGCTGGAAATGAACAGGGCCACAGAGCACAGCTAGCATCTTGCCGTGGGACCCAGATTGGCAGTTTGGGCACCAGCTAGCTGCTTTGGCTTGGGTAAATGGGTACTGCGGCTAGAAGAGCTTAGATGCCCTCCTCCTGTGAGAGATTAGATGCGGCTACTTAATGAAAGGCCAGACCACTTACCTCCCATGGAGGATCAAGATGAGACAGTCCATAATTCTAAGACGTTTATTGACATCATGATGAGTGGAGTGGATGAAATCGTACCCTGCAATCTCTGGATGGGTGAGTCAGATATAGTAACTGGGAAGGGGTATGGCTAACTCTCTAGGTGTCCCATTAACCTAGGGATGGCTTAGGGCTGTGTGGCCACGCCTCTACCTGAGGAGGGGTGTACGTGTTAGACCTCACATGACAGAACTCTCTGCAGGAGGCTGTGGGGTGTTGTACTTGACAGGAGCCAAAAAGCCTCCCAGGAACGTTGGCAGAACGTTTTTCCAGTCTTTTGTGGGTTGCCCCACTGGATCCCCTGGAATTAAGCATGTGCTTGATCTAGTGCCAGACTGCCTGTCACAGACCACTGCCCCACAGGCTATTCCAAGCTTTGGGGCTAGTATTCACTCATCAGTGAGGGCATACCATGTGTGTTCTTTTGTGATTGGGTTACCTCACTCAGGATGATATTTTCTTGTTCCACCCATTTGCCTAAGAATTTCATGAATTCATCGTTTTTATAGCTAAGTAATATTTCATTGTGTAAATGTTCAACATTTTCTGTATTCATTCCTCTGTTGAAGGACATCTGGGTTCTTTCCAACTTCTGGATATTATAAACATGGCTGCTGTGAACATAGTGGAGCATGTGTCCTTGTTATGTGTTGGAGAATCTTTTGAGTATATGCCCAGGAGTGATATAACTGGGTCCTAGTTGAATATGTATGCAAGTGAGATACAGCAAAAATAATACTCTGCAAATTTATACTCATAAAAATAAATCCAAATCTAGAAAATAAACATTATTGGAATTAGAAATTAGAAATCACATGGAGACATTCAAATAAAATATAGTAAAATTATCTCAGAACCTTGATTATGTTTTAATCCAATTATACTGTGAGTATTATTAGTTTGTAATGTAGAACACTTGGACCATAGAGAACACAATTCAGAATATGTAACTTATATGTGGAAATATATTACATGCTTCTTGAGAGTTGTCTGTCACAAATCACATTCCATTTTAATTTTTCTGCTACAGAACACTAAATCTATGAAAATGAGTTTGTTTATTGAACATCACACTGAGATATTATTGTTTTGCTTTTCTTTATCCCATCAGGTGCCACCAGTATTTTACTACAATGAGCATCCTGATTGTCATATGAAGAAAACTTAATCACATAAAGTTAATAAAATAGTGGCATAAATTGTGGTAGTATACAACCACTTTCTGGTTGAGTTTAAGTTCTGACATGGGTGATGGGATTCAAGTCAGTTAATGTTAAATGAATTAAATGCAGAATTTTATAGAAATTATTGCTATAAAATATGACTATTAATCAGATCATATTTATTATAACAACTTTGAAATACCTTAACACTATAAAACTTACAATTATTTTATAAGATTCAAAATTAAACTTAACCTTATTTAAATGGGAGAAAAATTCAAATAAAATATGTGTGTCAAATTAAATGAATAAAGATAAAATAGTTGCAGAACTACTTTTGTGAGAAAATTTTGTTGCAAAAAATATTGGATGGTAAGTTGAGAGAAGGCTGTCATCTGTCATCTTATGCAGTAACTAACTTCTAAGTAACTGTGGTTGATCTTAACATTATGAAAAATCATTTTCTAAACACTAACATTTGAAATCTCCATAACTGATTTTTGTAAAGTTATTATGCATTTGCTTCAGCCATGCTGTCTAAGATGCTGTTGTCATACTTCTGTTTACTGTTGACTACTAGTCCTTTGAGTCTGCCACTCAGGATGTGAAATATTTTCATAAATGAATGAGTGAACAGATGAGTAAATCACCTACATTAAGACTGGAAATGATGAAAATAGAACTCCTTACCAAATCTATAGACAGCATAAATATTCTGATCTGGTTTTGTATTGAGTTTATAGGCTTTTCCAAATAAAAGCATGTTTGAGAGCAAAACATCTCAAACAATTGAGACCGCTTCACAATTCAACTATTTACCAAGATGTAACCTTGCTACAGCCACATAAGGAACAAAACTGGAAAGAGTAGATGAAAATATTAAAATCTGTTATTGTTGTGCCAAAATGTTCATGAACTCCTAAAGACTACCAAGGAGCTAAATGCAGTGCAATCACACCAGGGTCTTTATTTAGAAGCTGGAGCTCTGGCTCAACTCACCTCCAACCCACAGGATGGTTCCAGTGGAGAAAAGCACCAAATACTCATCTGGAACAAGGTTTTAGAGAAAGTGGCAGGCAAGGGATGAATGTTGCTAGCCTGGCAAGCATCTTACTGGGATGCTACAGTGTCCTTTAAAATAATTGGCTGGTGCTGGGAACCAAACCATAAACTTAACTTCTACTTACCTCCTGATTGATGGTTGTTAGGTAGGGGCAGGCTTGTAACCTAGGGGTGCAGATTTGTGGGAGGAATACACTAGAGACTGGTGCTAGACACTCAATTTGTTGGGGAGCGTAACCTGGAGATGCAGGTCTTGTTGGGGGGTAACATGGAAACTGGAGTTAGGCTCAGGATTTGTTGGGAGGAGGGGTAACTTGGAGATTGAAGGTATGTACCAGCCTGTTAATTTAAACCTAGGTCGGGTTTTCTAAAATGGAATTTGAACCCCAAATATTGGTCTCTTGTTATAATCTATTGTAATCCAATATTTAGGAGAGAGGAATAATAAATTCTAATATGGGTAAATACATTTTTCTATTTTGATGACAGTTTCTCATAATGATGTTTTCTAATCATGAATTTCTTACACAAACGTGGAAACTGACTTTATGTAATCCAGTGACATGTTTCTTTTCTAACATGATATTTGAGGCAATATCTTCCTAGGACATTTTCTGTGATACAAAGTGTTAACATTACCAAAAACAGATTAATTTATCTCCTGTGAAATAGTTTTTGAAACTATAAAGCTCACTAGAAATAATTTCTTCACATAGCAGCTTAGAAGGTAGAGATGGGAAACTTGGTCCCAAATCTTCCTCACCAGGAGCATTGTTTAGATGCATTTATTAATTCAAGAAGCATGGTGATCTATAGTGTGTGGAAAAATAAAACAAAACAGAAAGGCTGAGTAGAATATCTTATATGATATCAAGCTTCTTATCTGTTCATGGGATGTACGTTCATAAAAATAGTGATATTTGCATATTATTTTGGTTGAATTTTAGATCTGTGAGTTAAAAATAATCACTGGTTACTTGCAAAGGTGTAACAGAAGAGGGTGGCATTTTAAATGGTTAGGTATGAACAAAGCTACCTCAAAGTTTTTGAGGAAACTGTTTATACACTGGGTACCATTAGAGATCATACACCACAGTAGGCACATCTAAAACTGTTTATACACTGGGTACCATTAGAGATCATACACCACAGAAGGCACATCTAAAACTGTTTATACACTGGGTACCATTAGAGATCGTACACTACAGTAGGCACATCTAAAACTATTTATACACTGGGTACCATTAGAGATTGTATACCACAAAAGGCACATCTAACATAATTTTAATATTCCCTAACTTCTTAGCCAACAGTGAAGTAAGGAAGCAAATAAAAGCACAGGGTTTCATTTCTCTGTTTTACCTTTACCCACTCCAGAAATCTGCATGCATGGAGACCTCTACACACTGGCCCACCAGCATAGATAACAGAATCTGTAGATCCCTACGATATCTGTTATATGCATGAAACTTTCAGTTTTTAGATAACCTAATAGAAGTGTAATAGTATATAATATAACAAAGTACGTTTGGTTCCAAACTTTTACGAGGCCCAGTGAACACTGTGACATGTTGTGAGTGATTGGAACCATTCCAGTACTATGAAATTCTACTGCAGACAGAATGGAAGGATAATTCAGTCATATAAGATGTTGACAAATAAAACACATGACAGTAATGGTAACTATACTGGCTAGTTTTGTGGGTCAACTTGACACAAACTGGAATTATCCCTAAGAATCCAGGATAATTATCCATTATCCTGGAACAGGAGAAGGCTTTTCAACAGGTCCAGGCTGCTGTGAAGGCTGCCCTACCACTTGGACCATATGATCTAGCAGACCCAATGGTACTTGAGGTGTCAGTGGCAGACAGAGATGCTGTTTGGAGCCCCTGGCATGCCCCTGTAGGTGAATCACAGAAGAGACCTTTGGGATTTTGGAGCAAATATCTACCATCATCTGCGGACAACTATTCTCCCTTTGAGAAACAGCTCTTGGCCTGCTATTGGGCCTTAGTGGAAACTGAACGCTTGACAGTAGGACACCAAGTTACCATGCAACCTGAACTGCCCATCATGAGCTGGGAGTTATCAGACCCTCCAAGTCATAAAGTAGGACATGCACAGCAGCAGTCTATTATCAAATGGAAGTGGTACATCTGTGATCAAGCCCGAGCAGGTCCTGAAGGCACAAGCAAGTTACATGAAGAAGTTGCTCAAATGCCTATGGTTTCTACTCCAGTAACAATGCCATCTGCTGCCAAGTATGTGCCTATAGCCTCACAGAGTGTTCCCTATGATCAGCTGACTGAAGAAGAAAAGACTAGGACCTGGTTTACTGATGGCTCTGCACGTTATGCAGGCACCACCCAGAAGTGGACAGCTGCAGCATTACAACTTCTTTCTGGGACAACCTTGAAAGATACAGGTGAAGGAAAATCTTCACAGTGGGTAGAACTTCGGGCAGTACACATGGTATTACAGTTTGTTTGGAAGAAGAAATGGCCAGATGTACGATTGTTCGCTGACTCATGGGCTGTAGCCAATGGATTGGCTGGATGGTCAGGGACTTGGAAAGATCATGATTGGAAAATTGGTGAGAAAGACATCTGGGGAAGAAGTATGTGGACAGATCTCTCCAAATGGGCAAGGGATGTGAAGATATTTGTGTCCCATGTAAATGCTCACCAAAAGGTGACTTCAGCCAAGGAAGAGTTCAATAATCAAATAGATAAGATGACCCGTTCTGTGGACAGCCAGCCTCTTTCCTCAGCCATCCCTGTCATTGCTCAGTGGGCACACGAACAAAGTGACCATGGTGGCCGAGATGGAGGTTATGCTTGGGCTCAACAACGTGGGCTTCCACTTACCAAGGCTGACCTGGCTACAGCTGCTGCTGAATGCCAGATCTGCCAACAGCAGAGACCAATACTGAGCCTCAGATATGGCACCATTCCTCCAGGTGACCATCCAGCAACCTGGTGGCAGGTAGACTACATCGGATCACTTCCTCTGTGGAAAGAACAATGTTTTGTTCTTACTGGGGTAGATACTTATTCTGGTTATGGATTTGCCTTTCCTGCACGTAATGCTTCTGCCAAAACCACCATCCATGAACTTTCAGAAAGCCTTATTCATTGTCATGGTATTCCACACAGTATTGCTTCTGACCAAGGAACTCATTTCACAGCCAGAGAAGTGCAACAGTGAGCCCACGATCATGGAATTCACTGGTCTTACCATGTTCCCCATCATCCTGAAGCAGCTGGTCTGATAGAAAGATGGAATGGCCTTTTGAAGACACAGTTACAGTGCAAATTAGGTGGCAGAGGCATGGAGGGCTGGGGCAGAGTTCTTCAGGAGGCAGTATATGCTTTGAATCAGCATCCAATATATGGTACAGTTTCTCCCATAGCTAGGATTCATGGGTCCAGGAATCAAGGGGTGGAAAAGGGAATAGTTCCACTCACTATCACTCCTTGTGACCCTCTAGGAAAATTTTTGCTTCCTGTCCCCACAACTCTAGGTTCTGCTGGACTAGAAGTTTTGGTTCCAGAGAGGGGAGTGCTCCTACCAGGAGCTACAACAAACATTTCATTGAACTAGAGGGTCAGACTTCCCCCTGGTCATTTTGGGCTTCTGATGCCCTTAAACCAACAGGCTAAGAAAGGAATAACAGTGTTAGGAGGGGTGATAGATCCAGATTACCATGGGGAAATTGGATTGCCACTCCACAATGGAAGTAAGAAGAATTATGTCTGGAGTGCAGGAGATCCCTTAGGGCATCTCTTAGTACTACCATGTCCTGTGGTTAAAGTCAATGGGAAACTAAAACAGCCTAATTTAAGCAGGATGACAAAGGATGCAGACCCATCAGGAATGAAGGTATGGGTCATTCCTCCAGGAAAAGAGCCAAGACATGCTGAGGTGCTTGCAGAGGGTGGAGGAAATACAGAATGGGTAGTAGAGGAAGGTAGCTACAAATACCAGCTTAGACCACGTAACCAGCTGCAGAAATGAGGATTGTAAAGTAATATGAATGCTTCTGTTGTATTTTGTTAAGAACATATTTGTCTTCCAATTTCTTTAACATCAGTTATGTATTTAAGTTGAGATACTAAAGGAATGTTCCCAAGGGACATTGCCCCATTGTAAGTTTATAAATGTGTTTGTGATTGTATGAGGAATAGTTATATCATGTTGGACGTATTTATGACCTTGGTATTGTTTCATGTGAATATGACGTATTGTTTGTGTCACGTTGACAAGGGGTGGATTATAGTGGCTATTTCTGGTTGTCAACTTGACTATATCTGGAGTGAATTACAATCCAGCATTGAAGGACTCACTTGTGATCTAGATCTTGAGTCTGGAAGACAGAAGTTTCAGGTGTGGTGGTATGTACACCTCTGATCATGGCCACACCTGCTGCTGGAGATCTACATAAGGACATTGGAAGGAGGAAGATTCAATCTTTTTCGCCTGTGAGCCTTGTGGGACTGAGCGACTGCTAGATCCTTGGGTTTTCATTCACAGTTACTGCTGACTATTTTTGGGGAATTTGATTACAGACTGTAAGTCATTAACAAATTCCCTTACTGTATAGAGACTACCTATAAGTTCGGTGACTCTAGAGATCCCTGACTAATACACCCTGCATGACTTGGCTTATACTTCTTTGAAAATTGCTTGTCCAGAACTCAAGTTATCAGATTAAAATATGAAAATAAGGCAAATCCATGTAGATAATGCAAACAAATGCAAATGAATTTGCATGATAGCGTAGGAAACTTCAGCATTTCCATTACCATGTAGTTAAAAAAGACTCTGCGGCTATGGAGCAAAGAATCTGCATGGAACCCAAGCAGACTTAGAAAGTGCAGTGTGTTCATGAAGACTACTGAGTTTATTTGTTTTTTATTGCATATGAAAGCTATAACAAGAGAGTATGTTAAATTATTTGTTAACACACCATAGACCTAACATTTAAAATGATTACATTAACACATTCTCATCAGTGACTATAGGAACCAGAATATCCTCTTACAGACAATGGGTGTTGCCATAATAGTGATGACAACAACAATAGTTCATGTGGAGTTCATAATTGGAAATGTTGGGAATGGATTCATCGCTGTGGCAAACATAATTGACTGGGTAAAGAGAAGAAAGCTGTCTTCAGTGGATCAGCTCCTCACTGTGCTGGCCATCTCCAGAATCACTCTGCTGTGGTCATTGTACCTAATGAAATCAACATTTTCAATGGTGCCAGACTTTGATGCAGTTGTGCAAACAGTAAGACTGACTAATCTTATCTGGATAATTTCTAACTATTTTAATATATGGATGGCCACCATTCTCAGCATCTTTTATTTTCTCAAGATAGCAAATTTTTCTAACTCTATTTTCTATTACCTAAGGTGGAGATTTAAAAAGGTGGTTTTGGTGACATTGCTGCTGTCTCTGGTCCTCTTGTTTATGGATATTTTAGTGACAAACATACGCATCAGTATCTGGACTGATGAATTCAAAGCAAACATATCTTATAGTTACAAATTAAAGATTTTTGTACAGGATTCCAGGTTTCTTGTTCTAACAAATACTATGTTCACATTTGTACCCTTCACTGTGTCCATGATAATGTTTTTTCTGCTCATCTTCTCCCTGCGGAAACATCTGATGATGATGAAGCACATTGCCCAAAGCTCCAGAAATGCCAGCACCACAGCCCACATCAATGCCTTGAAAACTGTAGTTGCCTTCCTCCTGCTGTATGTCATTTTTATTTTATCACTCTTTGCTCATGTTTGGAGCTTTGAGTTTGAAGAAAAGACATACTTTATTTTCTTTTGCCTTGTTGGTATGTTTGCATTACCATCACTCCATTCATGCATCTTGATTCTGGGAAACAGTAAATTGAGGCAGATCTCTCTTTTGGTACTGTCACTGTTAAAGAGCAAGATTGAAGGATGTGAATCCCTGGGTCCCTGGTACACTAGGGGGGATACTTTTGCATAATTTCAATGAAGATTACCTCATAAGAATTTGTTCTTCACATTCAATGTATATCCTGCAAACATGTTTGTATTCTGTGTAGCATTCTGTATAAATTAAGTTCTGTAAAAACAGAAAATAGCATTGAGAAGAATGGGAATATGAAATACCAAGATGGAAGAACATTTTAGGTAATATACTTTCAGTGGCATTATTTGAGACTTTGAAATTTATTAGTATATATTAATAAGTATATATTAATTAATATGTAATATATGTTAATAAGTATATATATAGTTTATTTATTTTTATTCTTTATTCCTTTTTTTACAGTCTAGATTTCATCCCTCTCCAGGTCTGCTCCCAGACCACTCCCCATCCCATAACTTCCCCAGATTTCCAAGAGGATGTCCTCAACCCAACTCACCACCACCCTAGCAGGCCTCCCCACTCCCTGGGGCCTCAAGTATCTCAAGGGTTAGGTGCAACTTCTCTCACTGAGGCCAGACCAGGCAGTCCTCTGCTGTACATGTGTCGGAGGCCTCATATTAGCTGCTATATGCTGTCTGTATTTATAGAAATATAATTTATATTGTTTATTTAGGAAGATACCTCCATATGTAATAATTGGGGGGTTTTGTTTGTTTGTTTGTTTGTTGACTTTTAAAGCATAAAGATCAAAGATCAGTCATCCACCAACCAACTAAAAGCTAGGCAGTATGTGAGGATCAAACACAAGCAGATAATGGCTGATCAATCTAGCTGAAATATCAAACTCCAGTTTTAAATGAGAGACCCTATATCAAGAACATATGCTTTCATTCATAGAAGTAGACATTTAGTATCTACTTCTGAACAGACATATTCATACAAGCATACCCAAATACATATGTATGACACACATCTAAATGATGATAAATAATAATAAAATGTAAAAGTACATATGCATATATAGGGGACAGTAAAAATAAAATTGATAACTTTTATACACACTAAACAATTACTTATAGAATTCCAAATCAAACAATTTTGAGATTTGTCTTAGTATCAAGATAACACTTTACACAATTACTTTATAGTTGTTAGTTTCACAAATGAAGAATAATAAATCATACATAACGTTCTTGGGAATATATAATTTACACTTGTAAGTAAGTCACCATTTTAATGAAAAGGGACTCAATAGACACATGATATTATTTATGTTTCAGGAACCCATATATTTCTACATCTTATAGTGAAAAGAACAGCAACATCAATTTTCATATGGAGAAATTGAGGTTCTTCTGATGGAGCAAAATTTTAGAACCTAGATGTAGCGATTTATACTAAGATATATATATATATATATATATATATTAGTATTATTATAATTATATAATATTTTTATAATTAATTATATTTAAATATAATATATATTTAACTGAAATGAGAAATCCTTTAAAACTGTTTAAAGTGTTTAACTATGGTATATATTTACAAATTATATATGTTATGTGTATACATACATCTTTTACAAAGTATTTTGATCATATTTCTTCCATTCTCTGAATTACCCCCAAATCTTCATTCACTATCTACCTCACTTAATATTCTTTCTAACTTTATACAACTAAACAAAACAAAATGAAAACAAAACCAATACAAAACAAAACCAAAAAGTACAAAAAAAAAACCCCCACAAACAAAAACAGCCAACAAATCAACCAACCAACCAACCAACCAACCAAACAAACAAATATGAAATCCATTGTATATTGGCCAACTATTCCAGAGCACATGGCTTTACCCAGGGAATGGTTGATATATACAACGTCACTATTTTGAAGAAAACTGATTTTTCTTTTCCAAAAGCTAGTAATTGCAGATAGCCTCTTGATTAGTGGAGGGGCTTTCAGTCCCTTTTCCCTTCTCCATACTGAGAGATTTCATCTTGTATGAACTTGTACTGGTTTTGTGAATACTGCTGGAATCTTTGTGAATTTATATGTGCATCAGCCCTGTTATGTCTGGAAAATGCTGTTTCCTTGGAGTTGTTCACCACCTCTAGCTCTTATCTGTCTAGTTCCATTTCTAGATACACACTTCCATTTTAAAGAGAAGGGCATGATACTGGTATCCCATTAGGACTACAGAATCCAAAGTTATTCACTCTTATTCACTGTTCAGTTATGGGTCTCTGTATAAACTGCTATCTACTTCAAGAACATTCTCTGATGAAGGTAATACCCTTATATGTAAATAAATTTGTATGTTATTTGTAGTTATTTTATTGCTAAATTTATTTATCAGAATTATATGTTTTTCCTATGCATATGACCTATCTAGCTCCAGGTTCTTAGTCTCAATTACAATATCGGGTATGCATTCCATTTCATGGAGTGGTTACTAAATTGAAAACAACAGTGTTTGGTTATTCTATAACTTAATTCATCTAACTATTGAACTGGTGGACATATCTTGTAGACAGGTTAATATTATATGTCACAGAGTTAAGTACTGGTTAAGACTGATGGTTATTTAACTTCTAGACACAACTTTTCAACCTGTGGGTTGTGATCCTTTTGGGGATTACATTATCAGAGGTTTACATCATGATTCATAACAGCAGCACAATTACAATTATGGAGTAGTAATGAAATAGCTTTATGGTTGGAGGTCGCCAGAATATGAGGAGCTGTTTAAAGGTCAAGGCACGGGGAAGGTTGAGAATCACTGTTCTAGAACTATGAGCACTTTCCTGTGGGCTTGAAGCTTCCAGCTGAGTACCAGCTAGATCTCTCCATGTTCAAAGCCATTAGCATGTGGTGGCTTTTGCAATACAGCCTTACTGTCAAATTCTACAGATAACCTGGAGCGTTGGCAATAGCCTGCAGTGTTTGCGAGATATATCGGAACTATTTGGTCAACTACTCAAAAATATATATAACTCAATGCCCATGTTACAGTTTTAATTTTATATGATGTATAAGATATCTAGTTAGGTCATTATATGGTAACTCTACTTAAATTTCATTTATGTATGAATATATTATAGGAGTTTCTGCAGTAGTAGGTTTTAATATAGTTTTTTAAAAATGGCTTTAAGTTAGTTATTGAACTTATTATCCCTATTTACTCTGTCTTCATATTTTTATCATTAGTAGTAAGTTTTCATATAGCTTTTCAAAAGTCTTTAAGTTAGGTACTCGACTCATTCTTACTATTTTTCCCTGTCTTCTTCCCATTTGTCCCTGTTTAATACACCTATTTTAATTTTCCCCTTTATCACCTTATAAATCAGAATTCACTCTCTTATATCCTTACATTCTGGTCCCTTCCTAGCTCCTTTGTGTGTGTGCAAAATACATATCTGTAACAATAACAAATAAATGGGGTCATGATTTTGTGATGAAGGAGAACCATGGGAATTGCTGTAGGAATAAAAGGAGGAATGAAAAAACTTGCAAATAGTCAAGTATGATAAGCCCTAAAACTCTTTAAAGAGTAAATAATGAACCTACACACAATCACATTCATGTATACATACAAACATGTGTATACACACGCATACAAATTGACACAAATACAAATGCATGTATGCATGCATGAATGTACATATGTTTCTGACTTAGAACAATTCTCTCTTGAGTACAATACATATTACCATAATGAGCCACAAAAAAAAAATAGTTAAATCTTCTGTTGTGGAAGATATTTCCTGGTTGGACACTGGACATATTCTGTGTAGGGATAATAACAACTCAGTAAAATGTGTGTATGCTAGATATATACAAGGACATTGTGCTTTGTGGATATAAACCTGTACAGTTCAATGACAAAATTGATAAAATCTTTGTATTGCAGCATTAGACATTATGATAGAAAAACACACAAATATTAAAATCTGAATAAAATTTTGAGAAGAATGGGTTTGTCTTGTATTAATTTTCTTGGTATTTCTCAGTACAATCCAAAAATACATACTATGTGAGTTTATTAAATAGTTTCCATAAATTAGCAATACTGATATCTACCAGCAAAAGCTATTTAAGATATGATGTATAATACTAAGTGTTTTCACAACAACAACAAAAATTTGAAGGACCCTAGCAAAAGTTTCAACCATAATATATTACTGAGAGACTCATTAAATTATATTGATGTGTCAAAGTAAAAGAGAACATGTTGACACGTATTCTGTTCTCCAGAAAATGTTCACTTCTGAAGGTATATATTGTGTCAGAATACTAATTCACAAAAACATTCCAATGGAAACCATAATGGATTTCAGGGTATCTTTAAAATTCCTAGATTGTTTTTGCTAAATGATGGGTAATTAAACACACAGATTCAGGTCAGGAGATAAATTTTGATCAATAAGGCTGAAAGGCTGCAGTAGAAAAGAATTTCTGTTTTAGTAAGACTCCCAAAGCTGTGGTAGAAAGTTTAATAGAATTAGTTCATATTGGATAAATGCTTAGAGTGTTAAAAAAATATGTGGATGGTTTGGTTGGTGTCTAGAGTAGGCCTCTGTATCTATAGCTTTTGAATAAAAATCTGTGTGCAAGGCTAGTTTTAAGCAGCGAATTGTATGAATGATTGATTAGCTTACTTGGGGTTTAAAAAAACAACTCGAAAGTCTTAAGAGGAAAGCTTTTCAGAGAAGTTCTTCCATCCTTTTTTATTTGTAGACAATATTTCTCTTTTCTTTTTTACTGGTTATTTAATTTATTTACACTTCAAATGCTATTTCCCTTCCATGTTTCCTCTCCACAAACCCCCTATCCTCTTTCCCCTCCTCCTGCCTTTATAAGGGTGCTTCCCCCACCTGCCCACCTACTCATGCCTCAGCACCCTAGCACTCACCTACCTTGAGTCATTCAGCCTCAACAGGACCAAGGGGATACCCTGCCAGTGATGCCTGATAAGGCAATCCTCTTCTACATATCGAGCTGGAACCCTGTGTCCCCCCATGTGTACTCTTTGGTTGGTGATTTAGTCTCTGGGAGCTTTTATTTCTAATAAAATAAAATTTTGTTTACATTGAGACACTCTGCTTATTCCCAGTGGTCTCAAGGTCATCTATTGCTGTGGACATTTTAACATGCTAAATAAATTAAGTTTTTAAGTTTTACTAGCTAACATGTATAAATAAGCATGGAATTCTTGAGTTATGCAAATACTAAGTCAAGCAAAAATCTCAACAGAGAAAAGAATATATCTTCATTTGAATACCGCCAAATGAATCCCACTTACCTTCTAATAGCTGCAAGAAAAGATGTATTTAGTCAAAGAGTGAAATAGATTCAAGGATTTTTTGTTTTTTTGTTTTTTTTTTTTGTATTTTGAGAATAATGATGTCTTATATAAAATCTCCCAGTCATCACAATCTTTAACTTACTCTGATACGTTCCCTCCATGACATTGGTCATAGAATTTAAAAGATAAGGCCTTTGTTTCTGAACCCATGTGCAGGTAGATATTGAGGAAAGGACATTAACACATCATGGATTTGGTGTGTGTGTGTGTGTGCGTGCACACAATGCAATATTATAAATATTCTGCTAGAGAGTCTGAGTATAAAATTACATAAATAAAACAGACATGTACATGATTGTATCTGTAAAACCTAGGACATATATGAATATGCTTTGTTGTTTATTTTTCCCCATCTTAAATTTGCTACTTAGTAAAATGAAGGAGTGCTAGAATTTGTTTTTGAAAATCTGTTTTGAGACCTTTATAGACCATAGTGAGAAAATAACAGAATCACTAAAAAAAGGGGAGGATTGAGAACTAATATGTTAAACTACATGGCACACCTGTGTAAAATGCCTTTATAAAACCAATCACTATATATAGAGGTTAAATATCATAACTACACTCTAGAGTTTGTTAGACTCCAGGAGGTTAGTATTTTGATACTTGACTGAAACTCATTCATGTTGAAAAAGGAGAAAGGAAGATTTCTTATTCGTATTGCCTAGGTAATGATGAAGCACTTTAACCTCAGGCTTACCCACAAGCTTAAGATATTTTCTTTGATCATGATAGCCCATTTATTTAGCCTTATTTTTCTTACCTAAAGAGGAGAAATAAGAGTGTGTTCTAATGATGCTTCAGACCCCTTGGTGCAGTTTGTTTCTTCCTCCTGCTATAGGAAGTATAAATAAGACCACTTAGCTCTAAAAATATTTTTTAAAGTATAATAACTGGGACAATAAACTATGAATTTTGTATATTTCTGTTACTGCTTAATTCACCTTAGGAAATGTCATAGTCTTCTTCTATTTTATACTGGCCTAATTTCTGGTATTAATGCCCTCCATATATAAACATTACAGGTTTACTTCTATAGTAAGTCACCCCAAGATCTAGCACAAAGGTACACATGAACAAGTTCCTTCATTTTATTTACTAGATAAGATCTTTCTGTAACATAGCAACAAGGGGAGACTTCTATTTCATTTGTTAAATAACTCATTAATATCAATTGTTTTGTCCATTTACCTCTGAGTTTGTTGCCATCTACTAGAATGTGGCTGACCCATCTGGACCTATATCTTTTAAAAGGGCTCCCTCCTTCTCCAGCAGCTGTCAACTGTCCATAGCTCTAAAGTAAGAGTTGGACCTCATAATTTTCTTTCCATTCCATGCTTCAATATTAACTGGCTCGATCTTGTACAGGCCTTATTCAGCCAACTACAGCTAAAGTGAGTTCTTGAGTGTAGTAGTTTGGTTACATTCAGAGGTCACTATTTCTCTCCAGTCCTCTACAATTTCTAACAGGTCCCTGAGTGCTGAAGGGAAAACAGATATTCTCTTTTATTTACCTTTTCTTTCTGAGCATCCACAGCTACTTACTCTCTGCTATTTGTCCAGTGGAGTTTTCGAGTTAAGGACCATTCATTACCCAAAAATATTTCTTTGATGAGGTTACAGTAATTTAAAGGTCTACACTCAGGTATAAGTTGCACGATTCAGGATTTCCAGCTGGTAAGACTGTTGATGTTCCCCCACTCCTGTGTGCACTGAGCAGCATGTGAATAAACTTCTGGTTCTATAATGGTCAGCAGGGAGGAAGCTTTCCAAGCAGTACCAACTTGATCCCTCCAGTATCTGTGACCAATGTGGGCAATATTGTCAGCAATAGACTTTTACCATTAAGTTTTTGTGGACAACCGAGAAGAATGGCAATATTATATATTGCTTTTTTGGGTCTCTAAGACACCTCTGAGAAACAACTCAAGGAGAGGTATAACACAGTCGTGTAGGTAGAATAAGACCAATTAATCATATATATATATATATATATATATATATATATTTGTGTGTATAAGAAATTTAAAAAAAATGTTTACATGTGGCCTTTTAAAATATCCATTGTGTTTGTTGTCCCCCCCTTAACCTGCTCCACTGGCCTACCTTCATTTTTCACTCTCAACTTAAAACTCTCTCCCAATTATCTCTCATTTTCCGTTCATTTTATAGGGATTCTCCTATTACCTTTTCCTTAAGATATTTCTTTTTTTTTCCCCACTAGAGTTCTCTTTATAGATTCCTTGATACTAAATTAAAACACAAATGTCAATATTCTATGCTAAGATCTACATATAAATAAGAACATATAAACATAAAATGTTTTTCTTGGTCAGGATTACCTCATTATAATTTGGATTATGAAAAATGCAAAAAATCATATGAAGAATATATATATATATATAGTAATGACTATTTTATGAACAAAAGCAACATTCAGCTTTTTAAAATTTACTCAGTAACCATCTAATAAAATTATAAATTTGATACAAAAATTCCATTATAATTTTTACACAAACTTATTTATGATCATAAGATAATAAAATAGTGAGCCAATGACAATTTGTGTAGTTAAATGTATAACTGACTTGTGAAAACTGAGCCAGTTTCTGAGCTTGAAGGGATAATATTTGCCTATAAATCAAGAAATGCTGAGAATGTGTAGAAACTGAGGCCAGAGAAGATATGGAAAAAAGTGGTCTGGTATTGATTCTGCAAGTGATCACTGCACTTTGAGCAGAACCGCCCCCTAAGCATATACAACAGACTACAGGGAATCCGTCTGGCGTCAGTGCCTCCAAGAGGAAAATTGCAGCAGTTTATATTCCCAACTCTCCTTTGTCTTCTGTCTTCCATTGGCCAGGGATTAATCAATGCAAAATCAACAGCTCCGCTTTTCCAATTTGTATCCTTAAACCCTTTAGTCAACATTAAGAATCAACATCTGATACCCAGTATGAAGTTTCACTTAAGTCCTAAAAGAAGAGAAAATCTAGCTCTTGTAAAGTCTTGAGCAAAAGGAGAAGATGCACTCAAGGAATGTGAGAAAAACACATTAGTTAGTGCGTATTACTCTTTGCCTGTATCTCACACATGTCCTTCAATGTTGGCTGGCTTCATAGTTTGATGGATAGATCATGATTACCAGGTCATGAGTTTAAAGAGATTCTATATCTTAATTTACTTCTCTGATCTTTTTGTTTTGTTT
Organism: Rhynchomys soricoides; assembly: GCA_019843965.1. NCBI lineage: Eukaryota > Metazoa > Chordata > Mammalia > Rodentia > Muridae > Rhynchomys > Rhynchomys soricoides. Next base: position 84,398 of record JADRCH010006776.1, read on the forward strand.
CTCAGACACAAGGCTGTTCTTGGCTAAGGAGGAAATGGTCTGGAACAAATTCTGTAGGGATTTGGTCTCTCTCCTTTTTCTGTTTGTCCTATCTTGAATATGTATTGTGCCTTCTTCCTAAACCGGGGCTATCTTGACCCCAAACAGCATGACAGTCACTAAAACAAGCTTCTGAAGTAGATGACATATAGATGCATATGATACCCTAGTACTTGCATATGTGAAGTTGGAGGTCACTATTTTATCCACTTTTATGAAGATGAAGTTCAGATAAATTAGAAAGGATATTTGTACCTGTAGATTGAGATCCTGATGACACCACCAAAGTTATAGGTTCCAAGACTTTTCAGGGTTTTCTTTCATTAGGCATGTTATGCTTTTAAAAGTGTTTTATTCAATTTTAAGATGTTTAAAGAAATATCAAAGGCAGCAATCACTGTGTGGGACACAGATCCAACGGATATATCTACAACACAGTTTCTCAAACCAAGGATCATTGAACAACAAGAAAGAGCGAGCAGAACGAATTTAAGAGCCAAAAGTCCAGCAAGCCTGCTGTGAGGTTGCATCTCCTATATATGAGAGGGTAACACTTCCCATGAAATCTCAACAATATGGCTGCTGGAATGTGGCTTGAAGAATGACAATGGAAAATTTTCAGCTGGTCAACCCCTAGGTAAAGAAATATAGGGACCTAATGACTATGAGGAAAGGATCAATTTTTCTGTCCCAGTGATGAGTCCCTTATTTGCTTATCTAATAAAAAATGTTCAACCCTGACACTTCATGTATATACACACAACACCAAAACCCTAAAGAGTTGAAAAAAGGGGAGAATTCAGACCTGTTTTCTGATTATCTATTCATGTTTCATGACATATGAGATTTTTAATTCTATTGGCGAAAGATTATTTTAAATTAAGAATACTAATATATTTTCTTTATTTCTTCAAAATCAGAAAAGTAGTTATCAATCTCTTAATCTAGACTTTATCAAAATGTAAATATTTATAAAGCTATGTAGCAGAATAATTTTAGTAGGCATGATTAAGCACATAGAAATAGAAAAGAATATCGGATTTACATCTTTTTGTCCACATTAATTAGGTGACGTCAGTGAATAGACTTGCTCATGAGTAAAGAATTAAAGCATATGAAGTTCTAGATAAGAATGACATATGACACTGACTTTGCTGTGAATAAGGGCACTTCCTCCAGTACCCTGACTCCTTCCCCAATCATATAAAATGTAACTCTGCTATGTGATATGCTCACCTTGTGTGAAAGAACTCTCTCTCCCCAGGAGCTTTTTACCCTTTGGGTAGAACCAGAAGCTTTTACCACCCCGAGTGAAAGTTGCACTGGGAGGCTCTGAAGAGCTCCTTGCTGAAAAGTATGATACTGGGTGGAGACCCATGTCTGACTCTTTCCTGAAAGCCTGTGAAGTCTCATTATCTGTACTTACTCCACACAGCCCCACAGGGTGGCGGCCTGGTTACATTTGTTTCTCTTTATACTTGAGTACATTTTGCTTCCTGAAAGGTGTCAGGCGACATCAATTTAGAGCCTCTAAATTGAAGGTATGTGTATGTTTCTATTCTTAATATGTTTTCTCTTAAATACCTATACTGGCCTGTTATGCTTTCTCCACAGGTCTTACCTGGATGATGGATGATCATGAGAGTTGTTAAGTGAACCTTTTCTGTTTGTTTGTTTGTTTGTTTATGTGTTTTTGTTTGACTTTTTTGTTTGTGTGAGAACTCAGTATTGTTTTACTGACTGAAGCTGTTATCAACTGTACTCATTTAAATACTATTGCTTTCTCTTAGGATTATACTTCTGCTTCCCTGCTATATTTAGAAACTATTGCTGAATTTTATTGGGCCTTTTATAATTCTTTAGATACTGGTTTGTGATTACACCATGATACGCATTTTCCATCTCTACTAGGATATATGACAACTGTTTTGTGCCTCAGTGACAAATAATGGTGTTACAAAGCAGATACTGGAGGGGATTGAGGAAGATGGCCTAGTCCTAATATTTTTGCAGCTATGGATGCCTCAGCCTGTTGAGCAAAGGGGGAGATGGAAATAAGAATGCATCTTGCTGTGTTGTAGCGTGAACCTTCCCCAGTGACTGCTCACAGTGGAGTGTTTTCAACTTTACACATATGAATGAAGTATTGATATCTTTACTGGATATTTAACTTCAGTTGTTCATCAGCTTTGGTAGAAAATGTTTCCTAATCAAGGCATGAGAAACTTTTACAAACTAAGTATAAGCAAGATGTATGATTAATGCTAAGAGATGTATGCTATTAGAAATGAAATTAAGGATTTGTATCCCAATAAATATGCATTTATGGGTAAGTATTTGTGTAAATGTATTTATCTATGCATGATGTTGTAAAAAATGAAATGAGAAAGAAATATTTCTCTCAGTATTTATTATTTGAAGAATAAAGACACCTGTGTCATTCCAACCAGAGATCCCAGGGACTTAAGCACCAACCCATAAGGACACATGGAAGGACCCATGGCTCTAGACGCATATGTAGCAGAGAATGGCTTTGTGGCCCTTGGTCTTGTGAAGGCTTGATGTCCCAGGGTAGGGGAATGTGAAGGCCAGGAGGTGGGAGTGGGTGAGTGAGTGAGGGCACATCCTCATAGAAGCAGGAGAATGGGGGATGGGATAGGAGGTTTCTGGGGGAAGAAATCTGGAAAGGAGATAACATTTGAAATGTAAATAAAGAGAATGTCCAATAAAAAAAAATGAGAATCATGGGCATCATAAGGAAAAGTACACAGATCTTCACTTTTGAAGTGTAGATAATGCCTTAAAGCTAAATTAATTCTATAGACATGTTTATATTTTTATAACCTTTCTTATACTAAGGAATTCTTAAAGCTTCTTGATAGTAACTCAGAAACAAACATATAGTCTACAGTTAATGTAGACGAAAAACAATGAAACTAATGTTTTAAATTGTTTTCATTTTTGCCCTAACTTTTTAGATTTCAGTCTTTCCTTGATTATTGACAAGAAAATACTACAGGATCTCTGTGTGAACAACATAGTTCTGGTCGGACTACCCCGAGCTATATGAGGAGACACATTTTCATGGAAAGAGCTTCACATTTCATTGGCAAACCTCCATATTTGCTCTTTTGTCATTTTTTGTGGAAGAATTTAAAATATGTATGTATGAAAATCAAGTCTGAATTGAAAAACTTTTCCAAAATACATTTTAAAATAGACATAACATTTTGAAGGAATGTGTTAACGAGTCTAAACTGATATAAAAATGGAACATTTTCTGCAGGCAATATGTGGTATCTTCCAAAACACACTTATGTTCATTTTATCTATGGAATTAATAATTGGAAAATTTGAAAATGAATTCTTGGCACGGATGAACTGCACAAAGTGGTCAAGATAACAAACGATCTCGTTAATCAAATCCTCACTTTCTTGGCAACCTCCAGAATTTGTCTGCTCTGTTATTGTTCATAGGTTTACTGATCTATTATATCCAGATTTAATGATGACAGCAAGTAAGATAATATCCTTTATAATCTATGGGGTATAACCAATCATTTCAACATTTGACTTGCTACATGCCTCCATGTCTTTTATTTTCTGAAGATAACCAACTTTTCTGACTCTCTTTTTATTTTAAAGTGGAGAGTTAAAAAGGCAGTTTCAAGAACACTGCTGGTGTGCTTGCTCCTCTTAGTTTTACATATTTTACTGACCAACTTTCTCATTTATATGTGCATAAATGAATCTCAGAGAAACATATCATAGAGCTTCAGTTCTCGTAGTCCTGTAGAGTTTTCTAGACAAGGGTTTTAAGCCTGTGTACTGTTTTCCTCTCTGTCCTGTTTGGTGTGACCTTGTCATCTTTCTTTTTCTTTCTTTCTTTCTTTCTTTCTTTCTTTCTTTCTTTCTTTCTTTCTTTCTTTTTCTTTCTCTCTCTTGTTAATCTTCTCTCTTGTGCTATATCACAAGATGCAGCAGCATGTCCAAGTATTGCCTGTACTCTGGACTAGTGACCATTGGACCCTACCTGCCCTTGGGGGTTGGATGTGAGGTGGTGCAGTGTCAAAGACACAGAATTCTGGGAACAGGTGAGAAACACAGCCCCAAGCTCATCTTAACACTGCTGTATACTCCTTTAATACCCTCCACCCACACCACATTGGTCCCAAGGAAGTATCTCCTCTAAACAGCAGTTCCAGATTGGCTGGCGTTGTCTGCACCAGCAATCTTCGGTCTCTCAAGCAGTCCTCAATTAGGTCCTCCTGCAGGAGATGCTTTTGCAGCTGTGCAGCCTTGGGCATTTACCTAGAGGTGGTCCGCCCCTTCCTACTACATCCAAGGATGCAGAGATGCCAACACCACTGCCCACATCAAAGCCTTGCAAACCATGGGTTTCTTTTTCCTATTATGTACCCTTTTTCTTGTTTTGTTTGTTTTGTTGTTGTTATTGTTTTGCTTGCTTGCTTGTTTGTTATTTATTTTTTTGCACAAATTTGGAAGTATGAGTTACTGGAAATAAATTTTTCTTTTCATTTTATTAGGTGATTGTTATAGCTTTTCCTTCAGTTTGTATATGTTTCCTTATTCTGACACATGTAAAGCTGACACAGACCACAATCTCTGTGCTCTGGGAGCTGATACGCAGACCTAGTAATATGGAAACTGAAGGTCCTTAAATCATGGAAGATCAGGTTGCACATTCTAAAAGAAGATTAATCAACACAAGTTTCTATATTTTCCATTTTTTCTTTCCTGAAGTTATTCTTTTTGGTTTGACTTCACGAATTTTATAAAAGATATACTTGCAATAAGCAGTATAAAAAAATTGTGAATTTAGCATATTATTTACAACATAGTTTATAATATAGTTATCTGAAAAGAAAATGAATAGAGACCAGTTATATATAACTGTAGCAACAGCATATCAGTTTTGTCAATTATCTGCAATTGTAAAATACATGTGTGTATTTACTAATATTAATCAATAAAAGGGTTTGAATATAGTCACATAAATATAATTTGTTAATATCAAAATAAATAAGATTTCAGAAAATAAATGAAAAATATGTTGACTTATAATTAAGTAGTAACAAATGTGTTTTATTCAATTGTAAGCTATATTTAAGAATTACATTTTACAAATTCTTTAGGACAGTATGTCTGCATTGTTGGAATTATTATCTCTATTACTAGTTTCAGCATCAAAAATTAATAAAACACTTTCATCATTATAATTAAAATGGTATTTAATATCTTACTTCTTTTCATTCTTCTCTCTCTCTCACCTTTCATGTACCCTGCCTTGATTTCATTCAAATACATGGCCTCTTAAATTATTGTTGTTAAGATGCGCACGTGTATATGTCTCTATATGCATATAATTATTCCTAAATGCATGAGCATAACCTGTTCAGTGAGTATAATGTTACTTCTGTATATGGTGATTTTAGTGTATGACTATAACAAGCCAACATTTATGATGGTTTGGCAAAATACCATATTAATATTGTTACTTTCTTATTCTTTATGGTATTCCATACCTACTTCATTCTGTAGTTAAACAGCATAATGTTGAAATATCAGTACTTATAATATCATATTACTGAAATATGCATAATAAGTATCAGCTAATACTCTGTTCACATGCTCTTAATATGCATGGCAGAAAGGTAAAAACATATAAAATTAAATAAATTTATAAAAGTTTCAATTATTTTGTTTTAGATTGTTCTACACAGAAAATAAAACAAGGCCAGATGTTCTGTGTTGTATATCATTACATATTCAATAGGTATGATTCTTCATAAAATTATGATGAATTCTTTTTTCACAAATATTTTTATAAAGAATTATCTTTAAATTGATGTCATATACTTTGTTATCCTTGCAAAGCTGTTCACTTATTTTCTCATTCATTGAATAAAATTTATAGTTAGCCTCTATCTATTCATTATATCGTTTGAAGACATCCTAATGAGAAATAGAAGCTATAAAATTAAAAGTAGGAATTTCATATCTTCAGGCACAAAAGGAGAACTTGAAATATTTATGGAATCAGGACTATGTATACTTTAATACCTTTTATTTTTACCAATCCTGGGCATAAAACCTAGGATCTTGTATATACTATACAAGTACGTTGCTTCTGAGCTAAATCCTGAATATTGCACCACCCATCTGATTTCTCACACAAGTAGTGCTACATTAAGCATTACTCTTCCAAGACATAGCGGACATGAGGGTTCCACTGAAAGGTAAGATACCAACCTTCTGTAATGGGAGCTCCCACAGACATTCATACAAAACAAAAGAAGACAATTCCAGTTATAGTTGGTGACAGAAAATATAAAAAGAATAAGTAATTTTGGTGCTTATATAGCATTTTCTAATTCTCTTTATGATACTTGGTGCATAATTATTATAACTACCAAAACCAAAATAATTTTATTTGCTACTTAGATTTTAGCATCTTTATATGTTGCTTCATTTTGAGCTTGGTATTTTTCTCATACATAGTTCCACCAACTACATATAATTAATTATAAAAATTATTCTACTTTCACTTTCTATTTATAGCTCATTTACTGGTTGTGATTTAAAGAGTGACATGGCTTGAACATTCCAAATAAATAGTTTATAGTTTAAATGTAGACCTGGTGTGTTTCTTCAGCAGCAAATACTGACCAGAACTTTAAAATTTCTTTCTAAAATTATCTTTAGAGAAAACTAATCTTCCATGAAGCACAATATTAGTGTATACAAAAACAATCAGAAAATAATAGATTGTTCTTTGTTCTTCTGGCATAATTCTTTTTAAAAACTTTTTACTGATTTTTTTTGTGAACTTCACATTTCCCATCATGCCCTTCATTCCCACTTATCTCCCAGTTTCTCCATATCCACCCTCCACTCTTGCAACCTCTGCCCAAAGGAAAACAAAAGAAAACCTTGCCACAGAATTGGTGGTATGTCATGGTGTGTAACACAGTAAACCCTTTCTCAAATAGCTGTGTCTGTAAATGTTCATTGCAAGAAATCTTTGGTCTGATTTGAGGCCTCTGGCTTCCACTATACCATCAATATTGGGTATTTGCTTGGACACCTCTTAGATATCCTGTTGTTACCCTGTGTCATGAAAATCCTACAGCTTTTACTCTGCAGTACTAGTCACTTCATATGCTCCATCAGCACAGAGGTTGTGTAGAAGTTGGGATGAGTCGACTCAAAGTTCTGTATCAGGCATAGGTGATAGAAGAGATGATCAGACTACCAGCTCTCACATGCCACCATCACCATGAGCAATTCTCCCTCTCACTTTGTCCCTCTGAGGGCAGAGCTAGCTCTCCTACATCCATGCTGGCAAGATCAGCTCTCCCATACTGCCCAGGCAAAGTGTTGATGCAGTTTCCCCAGTGCCACAGTTGGCTACGAGCAGGGCCAGCTCTGGTAAGGGAAACCTGGAATATGTTCAAGAGCTGACATAATTAAAATTTAGCTAGATGTGTTTGATAACAAAACTTTAACAGTTTCCATTTTCTTGAAATATCCTTCTCTAACCCTTTGATGAATAGATAATGAAAATGTGGTGTATTTATACAAGGAAATTTTTTTTTAAATGGAATTATGGGCTGCATAGCCCAGTCAGGAAGATCATGCTTGAGATGACCCTTACCCAGTGTCAAACTGCACAGGCATTGCATAGCACTCCTGAAACAATTCCTGAGATGATACCAGACATCCAAAGACTGCAGACAACATTAACATGAGCAAGGAAGTGGTACAGAGATGAGAGGCAGATGCAGAAGGATATGTGCACAATGGACAGAGGCAGAAATGGAGACTCAAGGATATTGAAGAATATCTTGATGTGTGTAGACAGTGATGCCACTTAAGGCCATGTTGAGGTCCTTGCTTTCACTACCACCAAGAACCATGTCTCTGAGTCCACGGCCCTACAGAAGCAGGCATTTGTTACTACCAAATACCAGGCAAATGGCCTTGATCTGGACTGCTGCCTGGGATTATGTAGATGTCTGAGGTCTGCAAAGCTAGCCCCAATGGGGGCTTAAGCCCCCATTGCTTAAGCACTGTGGAGAGCTGGCTCTTAAGGTGTGAGATTAGGAAAACTGGTCCCACTTCTCACCATCTTCAGAACTTGACTGAGAAGCTCTGCAACCTGCCCAGGAAGCACAATAGAGTTGGACCTGGTTACATTAGTTGTGACTAAGCTGACTCTGAGGGTGTGAACACGGGAGATCTGTCACCAGCTGCAGCTCTCCAGACAGCAGGCTCTGCACCTTGCCTGGGCAGTGAAGTAGAACTGGCCCTACTGGCTTGGGTGTAGGTGAGTTGTCTCAGTCTCTTGATGGCAATGACATTGGATGAACTAGCCAGGTAGTGCTGGAGAACTTGTTCCAGTAGTGTGGTTGCAGGAGAGCTGAAGGGCTCTTAGTTGGCTCACCCAACATCAACTCCATCTGTGAACTGCTGGAGTGCGTAAAGGGACTAGTCCTAAAAATCTAAAGCTACACAACATGGGGCAAAACCAGAATTATCTGAGAAGAGCCCAAGTGAGGACCCAATATTGATAAGTGTAGCAGAATCCAGAGGCCTGGAACCTGACCTATGGCTTATAGCAATGATCATTTGTAAGCAAAGAAGTGCTGTGGACCTTCCTCCATACCAAGTACTGAAGTGGGACACAGAGTTGAACAAAGGCCAAAGATTGATGATCTATGGCCTTTAAGAATTAAGAAGTTAATTCTTTCTTACTGTTCCTGCTGTTAAGCACTGGTTTCTTTTTTCTATGCTCAAGGACCTCTCAGTGCCAAAGTAAGGGGCTTGGAACTCATTAACTCTTTGCAAATCAGAGAGAAAAGAAAGAACAAATTAAAAGCTTTTACACAGACAATATGCACAGAGATACACACACACTGGTAAATGCTCATACTCTGGTTGGGCCAGACCACCTGTCTCATCAACTCCATAGTGTTCATGCATACTTACATACATATGCACATTCCAACACATGCATTATAGATAAACAGATATATACATACATACATTTGTTGGGTGGAAAGAGCCCACGAAGCCACACACATACATTTGTTGGGTAGATGCGGCAGAGTCCCAGATGCCACACTTCATTCCTTCTCTCTGGCCTACTTAAATCATCTTAGACAAAAGTTCTTTAGGAAATTACCTCATAGATAAAATCTTGCACAAAAGGGAAGTTACAGAAGGATGTTGATATTATGTTCAAAACAGTGTTCCATTCTACATGCTCATTATGAATTCAAAGCAACAGTTTCCCATGGCCTTACTTTATCATAGTGCACATCTGTGGCTTAATCCTTGGATATGACCAAGAATGAATGCTTTTCCTTCACCACAAATTTATCCCAATCCTATCTTTTTGTAGTGTAATTGTGAAAGTTCATTTTATTCTGTATTATGCATCCTTTACTTACACTAATATGAGGAGTGGGCACATTCTCTTCTTGATTCTAACTTTATAATATCTTTCTGGCAAAACAAATAAAACCTTCTCTTAAAACCTTGTTCCTAAAATTATTTGGATCAAATCAGGAATGATGTAAAATCATTATTAAGAATTATAAAATCACCAATTGGTTGATACAGCATTACTCCATGATAGTATATGTTTTTTTGATCTGCAAAAAGTCTTCCCAATAGGGTGGGCTAATTCTCAGGATTTATTAGACTATGTACTGATGACCAGAAAAACATTAATAACAAGAAGCAATCCTGAGATGGAATCTCTTGGTGCCTTGCCTCAGAGCTCACTCATTGTAGACCATGTAAAGTGATAGATCATCTCCAGAAAACTTATGTATATGCCATTAACCTTTCCTAGGTTGCTCCTTACAAAGAAGTCTGGACAAAAGGTATACTGTGGGACACACTGTGACACATCTATAGTTTCAAGAGTGGGATTTTGTGTGTGTGGAGGGGAGGGTGTAAAGGCAGAGGGTGGATAAAGAGTGATGACAAGATAAATGGGATTGGGTATAAGGGGAGATGGTGAATAAAAAGTGATGTGAAGATAAATGGGTTTGGGGTGTATCATGTGAAATTCACAAAGAATCAATATATAATAAAAATATTATGAAAAACATACCCTTGGGATGCAGCAGATAGGTCAAAGTGAAAATAAGTAGGATACCTACTTATTGACTGTGTCCACCCTGTTGGCTAGTGAAAATAATGTCAGGTAAATGGATTGTGCTAGAAAAAAGTCATTCTGACTGAAGTAGCCCAGACGCCATGAGACAAATATGATGTTCTCTACTGTACATAGATATTAGCTTTTAAGCCTTGAAATACTTGCTATAGTCTATATAATCACAGGTGCTAGGATTTAGGTCAGAGACTAGTTGAGAGGGGAGGATCTCCCAAGGAAGGGAAAGTGGAGTACATAGATATGAAGAGACAGGAGTGGACTAGAGCTGGGGAAAGTAAATGAGCAGACAGACGGACAAAAGAGGTGGAGGAGGAAAAATGTTGAGGGGCAACTAAGACTAAGAGTCATTTGAAGGACTATATGGAAACACACTATTGGAGAAGCTTCCTAAAATATATGTGTATATGAAAAATATAAACGGAATTGCCAAATAATTGGGTAGACAATCCTCAACTAGATTTTTTTTGGGGGGGAACTGAGTAAAACTTCCAATGCCAGAAATGAGTTATTTCTAGTTGAGTCACTGGCTAACAGGGCCTCTTGGAAACTGAACGATTATTTTTCTTTAATCTGATCCATCAGTCTATATCGTTCTTTCTCTCTTTATTTTATTTACTTGAATTTTTCACATATTTGATCATATTATTTTCTTCTTCCTCAGATCCTTCCTGATTTTCCTTAGTTCCTTATCCACCAAGTTCATGTTTTTACTCTTAACATAATATCAAATGAGCAAACAAAAATCATAATAAGACACAAATATTAAATACAGTACAATACAATATAATACAATGAGTAATTTTTGTTTGTTTGCCAATGATGTCTAGGTATGGGACCTGCTTTGCAATATGGTTAATAGACCCTGTGAAACTCCATTGGATTAAAAAGAAATTGGTTGACTGAATCAAATAAGTTAAATGATTCATCAGTTGGTTAATTGAATCAAGTAAGTATGAAATATTGCCAAATGCAATTAAAAGTATTTACCAGTCAAGACAATTTAGAGTATGGAATTAGAAATGTAGTAATAACAAGTAATCATTTAAAAAAGGGCATGATAATTTGTGTCAAAACTCAGTTTATTTAGATGACTAGTTTTTAAATAGCAACAATCAGATTCTAAGTTAACTATTTAGATATTAAAAAAACACTAATGAGTTTGATGAATATCTATAAATAATGTTTATGGAGGTGTTTTGAACAGAGTAATTATGAGAGACTCGAACTATGGGGTGAGATATTTAGTATGATAGAGAATTCTTTGAGGACCCTTATGAAAAGTACAGGATAACAATTTTTGTCTGTTTCCTGGTCCTAGAGGGTAGTGTATACTGATTTGTGGCTTATTTATGGCTTGTTATTTAAATTGTAAAAGGTTGAATTTCCTTCCGGGGACTTTGAGAAAAATACAGAAAGAAATAATAAGCCATTCAAATCAGTTTCAGACCTAGAGTATGACTCTTCTTACACTATTCACATTTCAGATTTCCAGTGTTAACTGACACACCTATACATGATGAGCCCAAATGAAGTAGATGTTAGACCACATTAAAGCCTGCATAACAGTGAAAGAGAATATTTCTTCATTTTCATTCTAGCAAATAAGAAATCAACTTTTCTTCCAGCACCTGCTGTGGAAAATTCCAGCCTACGATGTAGTCTGTGGACAGAACTTCTGATCGCTGTGAAGACAATGCTTTCTCTACAAACTGTTGTGTTTTTTTTTCTTGCAGTGTCTGAACAAGCTTTCCTGGTGTGTGTGTATCACAGACAGTAAAAGGCTGCAGAAACCTCAATGTACATCTAGAGACCCAACGTTAACTGAATGAACTTAGATTAAGAAATCATATATATGCATATCTGCTTCCATTCTTATACTTATAGCCACCATTTCCATCCAAGTAATGGGTGAATATGTTTCCAGAATTTTGGGTTGTCTTCAGTGTACTGGTTCCCCTGTAGTGACTTATCCAAGAGAAAAAAAGATGAGATCCTTTGCTTTGGCTATCTCCAGAGCTGCTTTGGAGAAGTTTAAGGCATTGGGTTGAAACTGTGAGCAAACACACATTTATAGAGTTGTCAAATACAAATGATGGGCCTGGCCTGTGTTGACTAGCTAGGAGACACAGCAAGGTTCCTTATGTACAACCCTAGTTTTACATTACTTATCTGAACTTTCAGCATTGTAGGGAGACAAGACTCTTAAATTTTAAATCATATAGAAAATGTGTTTGAGGTAACTATTATATCATCCTGATTTCTTACCTTACTTGTCATGAAGTAAGATCTGAGAATCATAAAGAGAATCATTACAACAAACAATGAAACATGCACAGAGTACTATTGAACAGTAACAAGCGTATTTAGAATAGACTTGATATATTATTGCCATGAGCAGCACTGACTCATACCGGCTTAAACATAAATGGATAAAAATCTCAGAGAAGGTTTAGCCATTTAGTGACAGGGAATATTACATTATGTTGACTTCAGTGTTTTTTACAAGTTAGGGGTGGGACTATATATTTATTTATTTTTTCAGTAAATTCCTATTTTTTCCATAGATGCTTTATGATATGATCATCAATAGAACTTAATCTTTCCTGTCATAATAAACATTCTGTTTAAAGTAATATGGAATTTATAATATTTAATACAATTAATTAATCTCAAACTATTAAAATGACACACATGAAAGCATACCATTGTAGTGGAGAATGTTTTACTATCTGTGTGCTCACCATCTTTTAAGTATGGTGGGGTGAGGAAAACAGTTGACATAATTATTAATGACACATTATCTTACAAGAAGGAGATTAATCAACTTGAATAATAACTGAGAGCTATGTGAATTTATTCAACACTTTCAACACTACTAAATGTTACTGTTTTCTTCCAACTCTTAAGAAAGAGCTTCACACAGAACTTTATATTTTTATTGTTTATAAAACCTTTTCATCAGTATGGCAGGAACCAATAAACATGAGATCCAGTTAGTCCTATAGGGAGTAATGTGTAGAGTCTTGATTATGGATCAGTGGATAGTTGGTAAAAAGTGTAGCTTAGCTAAAAATTGGTGAAAGAACAGAATAGTCAACAGGGACAGCAATCCACAGAGGGAAAAAAAAACCACTTCAACACTGCAGAGTGCAGGTGATAGCTTCATGCTGCATCTATATTCTTCCATAAGTGGAAGCATTGATAAGAGCAAATGTCGGAAAATTCCAGAATTCTAATCAGGATATCAGCAGAATATACACTTGGTGCAAGTATATTATTGTGACTGCTGACAAGGTAGAATATAAAAGGTATGTGGAGTTTATAACAATAAATTAGGTTTGCAGAGTATATAATATGTTTTGGTAGATTTGTGTGTGTTTTATTTAATAGTAAGCAATTAACTCCTATAGTGATACTTTTTGGCTTTGCATACAGAAGTGACATTTACTCTACTATTGTTTGTAATTAGTACCAGTTTCCTTCCCAAAAAGTCATTTGATTTAATATTTTCCCAAAATATTTTGTAATTTTTAAAAACAATATTTAACACATTGAAAATAACAGAGAAGTAAATATGGGACTATCATAAAATTTCATGAGTTATTTTTCATACGACTTCTACAACATGAGCAAAGACCATATTAAAGAATATGATTATTTGAGAAAT